>PVIC010003630.1:0-67474 GCA_004025085.1 Thryonomys swinderianus | reverse complement strand
ATACAAATTGAGGGGCCGGAGGGTTAGCTCAGTGGTTCCGGCGCCTGCCTCGCAAGCGTAAGGACCTGAGTTCAATCCCCGGTTACCACATATAATGCTGGGCGTGGTGGCTCACGCCTGTAATCCCAACACTCGGGAGGCAGAGACGGGAGGATTGCTGAGTTTGCGGCGGCTTGCCTGGGCACCATAGTGAGCTCAGGGCCAGCCTGAACTACAAAGCAAGACCCTGTCTCCAAAAAGCAAAAAAAAAAAAAAAAAAAAAAAAAAAAAAAAAAAAAAAAAAAAAAAAAAAAAAAAAAAAAAAAAAAAAAGAATACAAATTGAAGCAACTAAAGTGTTCTGGGTAAGTTTCCTCAATCATAAGGTCACTTATTGTGCATAATGTCTGCTGCAACTGAAATGGTACCATAACTTTGATTTCTCCTTAGATAATTTTTCTCTTCTAAAACACTTTTAATTTAAAGAGAACCAGACATTATAAAAAATGGTATATCATCATATGTGTTTAGATAAAGGAAGTTGTAATATAAAATAACATAACGGGATTTGTTTGTGGTGTTTGCTTCTATGAATGTTCCATTTCTATTAAGTATGATCTTTTATGAGAAATTAATGCTTCTCAATTATTTCTAAAATTCATTTTTCACAAAAAACTTGCCCAATTGTTCTTGCTTCAGTCAATGGCCTTAATTGTTAATATGACACTAGATAATACTGAACAAATTCAAAAGGAATTACTTCCTGCTTAGGCATGGTAGTTGCACAAACTGTGCATACTCTCAGTGATGACTTAACTCATTTCTGCACCTAATAAAACATTTAGGAAATTGCTGTAATAGTAATGTTCTGAGAGAATTTGCATTTAATAATATATTTCCATGTATTCTAAATTATGTATGGATTTGTGTTACTGGATGAAAGATTCCAGGAAAAATAAAACTCTCAATAATATTTTATCTCTAGTTTTATTTAAAATCTGTGAATGCTTAATACTGGATATTAACCTGTGCAATGACTTGAGCCCCCTGGTGAATTCTAATGTGAGCCTGAAGTATAAAAACTATTAAATGAAGCACTAAATTAATGGTGGTTTTCATTTCACTTTGAAGTCTGTCGCTGATGTGTTTGGAATGACCATTAACTGCCCAGGCATAACAGTCCCACTAAGACTTCATCTCTAGCAGAGGAAGCCATCATTATCCTCCTGCCCATTGAAACTGATTTGTGATTATTTAAATAACAATCAACTTTTCAAATTCTCTATTAAAATCCAGAGTGAGCTTTGCAGCAGCACCTTAAACAGGATTCACAAATTACATGTAGGTTATTACAGTTTTCCCCTCAAAGTCACAATTTATGGTAACTACATCACATGAACAGACTATGAACTTTTACACAAAGCGTTTATAACTTACCTCAGAAAGTTTCTGAATCTTGCATGTAGTAAAGTGTGAAATTTAATAATGTCAGAGGTTAATTTTTTAAACAACTCCTATGGACTGTTCTTTTGCTGTTGCCACAGAAAAGCAGCTATCAGATTTTGGTTAGTTTACTGGGCTTTTTTTATGAAAACATGTAATACTTAATTTATAATGTTTGTTTCATTCTTATCCCATACGTATTAATAACTTACCATGCTTTCTTTCTAGGACACAGCATGATAGTAATAGGAAATTGTGAAACGTAAGTTTTAGTTTCAATTTGTAACAGTCACATTTTGGAATAAAATACTTCCTAATTTTACAACACATACCCACATATTTCCTAGAATTTTGTTCTACTGATTCCTGGAAAAGTGTAGCCATTTCTTCATAACAAGTAAGACCCTCTTGACTGCCGGTTCATTGTCCCACTTCCTTATTCTATTCTAGAGCAAAAATAATGCTCACTCTACTACAAAGAAACCATTCACACTTGATTTAAAACTACAACTTTGCTATAGCTAAATTACAAAACAGCATCATTAATAATCATATTGCTTTCTCTAAATGCATTTTTCACAGAAGTACTGATGATTGTATGACTCTATCCCTAAATGTCCTTGTATCTCTACGTCCCCTTTCCTTCTTACTTGACTTAGACTTCAGCACACAGCAGCACTTTTCAGATTTGCAAAGCTTTAATCAGAATTTAGAGCCTTCTTTTAGAATCATTTTCAAGCTGAAGGCCATTTTCTCTACATACTCCTCCAAGTGTATCCAGTTCTTAGACTAGAGAATATTTAGACCTCTTCTGTATGAGGGACCAGCACCACTTCGCCATTCATTTGGAATAAACCCATGTTTTCACCTTTGTGAGAAAACGAGATTTTTGCTAAACTAGAGAAAGAGTTAACTTTTAATCTGTATGTTTTTACCTTTGATAAAGTTTGTTGGGAGTATATTTATTTTTTAACAAATAATTCCTTGGCACAGATTTCTAGGAATTCTGAGTGGGATGAATAGAAATAAATATGGAAGGAATACAACCCATACATCCACTAGGAAGGTAGATTTTTTTTTAATTCTATTTCCTATTTTCCTTTGTTTAAATGTTAAACAGTAAAATAGATGTTAAATAGTCTCAAATTATTAATTTAGAGCCATCACTTTGTTTAAACTAAGTTTTTAATTTTTAAAATGATTGTTAGAAATGCTGATTGAAAGAGGCCTCTGCTTTACATGACTATTCCTGAAAAACAGGAGCCAACTAAAATTTTCTAACTTAACCAATTAAATGTGATTAGATGCTGGTTGGGGAATCTCAAACCCCCATTTTCTGGACAAATCTTACAAGAATATTTCATATAGAATATGAAGTAGAGGATTTTTCCAGCAAAATATGTTACTTTTAACATCTGCAGTGCTTATGGACACTTCAAGAAGAAGGTGACAGGTGTCTTGACATCTGCAGACCCCACAGGACCTGCTGTGCTCCTGATCTGAGACACCCAGACCCTGCCATTAGCTGTGCAGCTCTGATGCTTGGTTCATCACGTTGCATCTCAGTGTTCTCTCTGCAAAATGTATTGTTTTGAAAGTTAAATATGAAAGCAAAGTTCTTATTTTGAAAAAATGTTCACAAAGTGTTGGTTTAAGAAGTATATCCCTTCATTGTTAAGTAAATATCGTGAGATACAACATGTAAGCAGCCATAATCTCTGTCAGCAGCGCTATCCTCAAACATGATTTCAGTCATGGAAGAAATAAAAATCAATGATCATTAACCTGCCAAACACTAAAGCAAGACCTATGTCTGTCACCGTTTACAAGGCTGTATCAAAGTGGATTAGAGACTTAAATGTAAAAACAGAAACACTAAACCTTCTGCGAAACAGGTTAGGTAAAACTCTTGGAGACACTGGCTTAGGGAGAGACTTGATGAATAAAACCTCTATGGCATGAGATCTAGCAGAAGAAATCAACAGATGGGATCTCTTTTTATTAAAAGCTTCTGCACAGCAAAGGAAACCACCAGCAGAGTAAAAGGACAACCAACAAATTTGGACAGAATCTTTACCAGCTGTCTCTCAGACAAAGACCTACTATCCAGAGCTTAAAAAAAATCAGTCCCCCCAAATTTAAAGACCCAATACAAAACTGGGCAGTTGTGGCTGGGCATGGTGGCTCACGCCTGTAATGACAGCACTCGGGAGGCAGAGACAGGGGGGGATTGCTGAGTTTGAGGCTTGCCTGGGCTACATAGTGAGCTCAGAGCCAGCCTGAACTACAAAAGCGAGACCCTGTCTCAAAAAAAAAAAAAATTGGTCAGCTGAAATGAACACACTTTTCAGAGGAAAAAATAAAAGGTGCTAAGAAGCACATGAAGAAATGCTCAACATCGCTGGTCATTTGAGAGATGCAGATGCAAACAACACTAAGATTTCATCTTACTCCACAAAGAACAGCTGCTATCTTGAAATTAGCCAGCAACAAATGCTGGTGATGCTGTGGAGAAAAAGCAACCCTTCTCCACTGTTGGTGGGAACGTAGACAGGTACACCTCTATGGAAGTCAGTGTGGAGATTCCTCAAAAAACTAGGATTAGAGGTCCCATTTGACCCTGCTATTGCCCTGTTAGGAACAGGCACAAAAGAATTAAAAGAATCATTTCATAGTGACATATGTGCACCCATGTTCATAGCAGCCCACTTTGTGACAGCTCTATCTTGGAAACAACCCAAATGGCCAACTGGAGACTGGACAAAGAGGATGCATTTTTTTTTATTAAAGTGGAGTATTACTCTGCCTTAAACAAAGACAAGTTTGAGTCATTTATACTCAAATGGATGTACCTTTAGGACATATTCCTAAGTGAAATAAATAGATCACAGATCTGTAAATATTGTATATGCTCTCTGGTATGAGAAATTGAAGATGTTAATGAGTTCTAGAATGTGTGATGGATGTTGTGAAATAGAAAATATTCAAAGGGAAATGTGGCAGAGGGGTAAGTAATGAGGGGTAAAGAAAAAATGTGATGGTAATAAAAAAAGGGAAACAAAGCTTATGTATTTAGGGGATGAAGGTTGTGGGGTGGATAGGGGAACAGGAAAAAATGAGAATTAAACTGTGTCATATACTGGTACAAATTCCCAATATTGAGTGTGATCATGATATGTATATATAATGTACCAATAAAGATAAAAATTAATTTAAAAAATCAATGATCAGAAGCAATATATTTATAAATCAATACTTTCATTTGCATATACAACAATTTATGTTTGTATATGGGAAATATGACACTTTTTTCATGTAAGAATGTAAAGATACAAATCATACATCCACTATTTTAAAGTCATTTGAGAAAATGTAGCTCTAAAAATACTAAGTAATGTACAGTTTAGAAAGGACCCAGACATTAGACAGCAGCCCCTTATTTGATGTTTTAGTCCTTTCAACGTCACTCCAGCCAAAATCATTTCCACTGTGCTCGAACACCTGTTGTGTCAGCAATGCCATTCTCTACCTGGCAAGACTGTCTTGAGGACCTTGATTATTTTAAGCTAATATTTGGTGTATAGACAGCCAAATACATTTACTTTATCCTGTATATATTAATCCTTTGGTTAAAAATCCTTTTTCATTTTTAATAAGCAATGATGATCATTATACCTGCATATTTCTCTCTCTCTCTCCTACTCTCTCTCTCTCTCTGTCTCTCTCTCTCTATTTTACACTCACACAGCTTACTTCTTTTTAAAAGAAATTTCAGGGCAATGAACTTACAATGTGGCTATGAAATATTTTTTGACATTGACTCGATTCACTGTAAATGTTGGAAGCTTTTTTTGGGGGGAAGCCATATGCCTTCACTGGTACAAGTTTGAAGATCCCAAGTGATTTCATTCGTCCTGGGAGGCACCTTAATCCCTTTACTTAATTTCCCTCCGCCTTCCCCGCTCCCTCATGTCGGGTCGCTCTCTTCGGCGGCAGATCTGTCTGTTCCGCTGCTTATTAATCTGCGTTCCCAGCGCGGAGTGCGAACCTTCCTCGCGGCGTCAGAAACACTTTCATTCTCCGCGTCGCAGCCCCGCTCCCTCCACCCCGTCATCTCCGAGAACCTTCTCTTCTGGAAAAGGTCCTTCTCCCTCCTTCGAACTTGAAATGCTTGGTAGCAAATACAGGTTGGGTTTTGCCTCTGTAGTGTTTGGACTTAATCTTTGATTTGATATTTTGATCATTAAGTATACTTTCTCCTGATTAACCTTTATTCCAGAATATTTACTTTAAATATTAACAATGGTCTTGAATTTTTCTTTACATGTTGAAATTGCACATTTAGACAATAACTGTGAGCACGATTGTTTTATATAAAGTCTATAGGTACTATAAATTTGATTCAATTAAAAATACATGTATTTCGGAATGAGCTACCTTCTTCCATATCAAGAGCATGTATCTGGTCCATCTGTCTTTCGTCTTCCACGACTCCCACTCACGCAGGTATCAAGCACAGGCTATTTGTGCCGATGGACTTTCAAGGCTCACAAGAGAGCAATTATTGTCCTGCGAAATCCTCCCTCTGGCCTTTGATTGCAAGTATATGAACCACTTACAGTGGTAAGTTCAGGGGCTCTAAGAAGGGCGGGAAGGAATCAGTTCTCCCAGGAGAAACCGAGAATGAGTCATGGCTTTCGGTAATCCAGCCTGATGAATTTAACTACCAAGTGTGAGAACAGTTTTTTAAGTATGTCACTGTGGTTTGAGATTCGTATTTATTATTGTAACATTAAAGTAGAACATGTGTCTCCTCTTAGTAAAGATTGATGCATTTCATGAACATATAAAGGATTGATTAAAATAGAACCCAAGATACTTATTTGTATATCAAAGCTTGTGAGATATATCACATTAATGCATATTTTCATATATGGCATCTTTCACTAAGATAGGTGTGGGGAATACAAATCAAACTTAAAAATTACCATATCACAAATTATGTGATTTGGATTAAATTATACTTAGTTTTCTGAGTCATGTAAACCTGATCCCTATATTCCTTTGTTTCTAAACAGCCTCTTTGAGTTTTTAATTATATCCTTAAAGATTTTCCATGTCTGTCCACAGTCAATCTGTGGAAAATTTCCTCCCAATTTATTTCATATTAAATTGCTCTATTTCATTATCTTTTATTGTTATTCCAAAATGCCACCCATGTCCTAAATTTTAAATGTTTTTCTTTTCCAATAAACATTTTTCCTAATGCTTTCATAATGAAATTTGAAATATTTAACACTACAATATTTTAAAAGTTGCAAAGGTAGTTCAACTTTTATATTCTGTCAAGCTATTTTAATTCTGAGCTGCTCTTCTTCATATTTATAGTCAAAATTACCAAATTGACGAGCATGTAAATGAAATCTGTCATTAGAAGCACATATTTTCACACTCCTCTGCTATCAAATTTTGATTTTTTCCTATATGTTTTTCTGCAATAGGTAACACTTTGTATTTTAAACATTAATCATTAAATTACTTATATTGTAAGTACTTTATACTATCCACTGTGTAATGTTAAACAGCTATTTCTTTTTTTTCTCCCCATTGCTTAGATAGAAATTTGATAGAAAAAGACAACATGCTCAAGAGAAAACCCCATTCACTTTAAAATACATATTATATTATTAATTTTGTCCCTTTTAATTAATTTATCTCCCAGATCCTCAATCACTTCTGAATTACAGTAATACTTGCAAGAATCAGTATATATGTCTTTTAACATCTACCAAAGCTAATTAATTTGCTTTCATGAACAGTAGATTTGATTTTTACAATAATCCTAGCTTCTTTATCGATACCTCAAAGAGGTTTTGTTGTGTGAGGTTTTTTTTTTTATTGATTTGCTTTCATAGGTCCATGGCCATACCACTCTGAACAGCCTTATCTTGTCTGATTTCAGAAACAGTAAAAAGGGCAGAGAGCAAGGATAACTTACAAAAGGAGGACAAAGTTGTGGTAAAAAGACTCATAATTCATAGATAAAAACTTATTATATAAAAAAATCCAATGAGTTTACCAAGCCTAAAATATTTCTGAAAATATTCCAGACTCAACAGTTCCAAGTCAGATAGTTGAGGCAAAATCATCTCTGTTGAATTCAAGCTAAGAGGAAAAATAAAAATAAAACTTGGATGAATGAAAATAAAATTTGGATAATTCAGAGAAATAATTTTACACAGGATAAAACACTAAGGAAAGAATATATGTGAGAACTAGAGTAATTAGAAGTCAGTACTTCTCTAAGAAATGCTAAAATCCGATGACAAAAAGTGCTATAGAAAGTAAAGTTTTAAAATTATTTATAAATTAAAAACTGTCAACTGGGCATGGTTTGTCACACCCATAATCCCAGCACTTGGGAGGCAGAGGTAGGACTGCTCTGAGTTTGAGCCTTGCCTAAGCTACGTAGTGAGTTCAGGGTTCAGGACCAGCCTGAACTAAGCCAGACCCTGTCTCAAAAACTAAAAATAAAAAAAAAAAAATCTGTCGTTTCAATTTTTATTTAAAGCCAGTTGGAGCCTATAAAAGTAGCAAGAACCCTCAATAAAATAAACTCCTTTAATTCATATACTCTGGAGATTAATTGAGTCAGGACTACAAAGAAAATTTTTAAAATTTATTTACACACATAATCTAACATTTTACAAAGAAGTCAATTCTTAGATGTTTTAATGTTTTCCTTCTCTGGTGATTCAAGTTAAATTAGGAAATCTAAAATACTAAGTCATTTTAATTTAAACTTGCACCAGAACTAATTTTAATAATGAAACCACCTATTATAGCACTCTTTGAATCATTAGATTTTCAGATAATTTCTTGTGAATGCAAACAAGATAATCACAGAAGCGCATATATCAAGTAGCCTTTTCTTCAAACACTAGTGGTCATGCATATTCAACAGAATGCAAATATTGACTTTTGTGATAGCAAGAGGAGCAGATTGAAAAAAGCCCCTGAAAGGAAACTATAATCATTTTGTGGAATGTGGTAATGACCTTCACGCCCCCTGTGCCAAGTGTGTGTTCCACTTGAATGTCTGATTCCCTTTTACTTAAACAGTTTGCATAACTTAAGAAATAAAACAATCATCTGGAAAAGAAGAGTCTCTTTCCATAAAATAAAGCCTGAGAAGAAATAAACAGACCTATATCTCATGTCTTATAATGTTTCTCAAGAGATTCAATACAAGAAGATTCAGAGCTTCTCAAAAAGACAAACTCACACATGCAAACCTTCCTTCCTTTAAGGAAGCTGAGGGAATAGGAAAGTGGAACTCCCATCCTTCTGGCCGGTGAGTCTCTGAACTGGGGTGCTGCTCCTTATTCCCTCAGTGGCCTTTAGGGAGTCAGGCTCTGGAGCCAATTCTAAGCATCTTCTATGTGATCTTCCTTTTAGTATATGAAAATTAAATATAATAGAATGGCAATAAATGCTATATAAAATGTCTGCTCTAAACCATATTGAAAGAAAACCTAACCAAATTTGTTTTATAGGCCGGGCGTGATGGCTCATGCCTGTAATCCCAGCACTCAGGAGGCAGAGGCAGGAGGATTGCGGAGTTCGAGGCTTGTCTGGGCTACACAGTGAGCTCAGGGCCAGCCTGAACTACAAAGCGAGGCCCTGTCTCAAAAAAAAAAAAAGAAAAAATTTGTTTTATAGTATTTTTGTTATACCATTATATAAAATAGTAAATGAATAAAGATACAATGAATTTAAGCACTTTAAAATATAAATTAATTATTAAGCCAAACATGGTAGTACATACTTGTCAGAGGAGAACTTTGAGAGGCTGAGGCCTGAGCAGGGCACGCTGAAGCCTTGTTGAGCAAATCAGTGACTTACCATGGCCCTGGCTTAAAGTAAAAAAAAAAAAGGAAAAAAGGCTGTAGATGTAGCACATTGCAAAAGGCCTAGATTCAATTCAAAAATGTGCATTGGAAATGAACAGACACGTGTCAGAGGCACAAGTAAAAGCAGCCAAGAAGCTTATGAAGAAATGTTCCACATCACTGATCATTCGAGAGATACAGATGAAAACAACACTGAGATTTCATCTCATGCCACAAAGAATGGCTGCTATTGTGAAATCAAACAGCAATAAATGCTGGCAAGGCTGCAGGGAGAAAGATTCAAATTTTTTAAAAAGTTTTGTCTTCATTTTTCCTTCTTTCCTCATTTTTATTTTCCTTTCCTTCCTATGTCCTTGCCTCCTGTTTACTTCCCTTCCCCATTTGAACATTTTATTTATCTTTCATAACCATCTACTATACATTTTGGTCCTTATTTACACTTTTCTCAAACAAGAGAAAGAATGCAATATTCACAAGTGTGTCTGATTTTCTCATGATGTACCCATTTACTTAGAAATGACTAAATGTTATCTTTCTTATGGCTTCCATTATATGAAAAAATATTCTTTATCCATTGATCTCTTGCTAGGTATTTGGGATGTTTCTAAGATTTAGCTATTATAAACATAGTTATCCATATATCACTGTGGTATACTTTTAATTCTTTCAGGAAGTTACCAAGGGGAATATCTGGTCAAAGAGAGCCTTTCTAGTTTTAGCTTTTTCACAGTCAAAGAAATCACCAACAGAGTGAAGAGATAATAGAGTGGGGAAAATATCTGTTAACCATTTCTCAGACAAAAGACTAATACTTTGAATATATAAAGGACATACCCCTCCATATTTAAAAGTTCAGTACAAAAAATGATATGTAAAGAGACACTTCTCAGATGAAGTAGAAACAAAATAAATATACAAAAAATGTGCAGTCCTACTAGTCATACAAAAGACACAAATTAAAATAACACTGAGATTTCTTCTCACTCCAGTAGAGAAGGCTACAACCAAGAAATCAACTAATAATAAATGCCAGCAGGCCTGTAGAGGAAAGAGCAACCCTTCTCCGCTGTGGGTGGGAGTGTAGACTAGTACACCCACCGTGGAAGTTAGCATGGAAATCCCTCAAAACCTGCACTTCATTCTTACGACGGTTTTCACTGTGCCCCAGGCTCTGGTACCTCATATTGGCCTTATCCTTTGATTGCAGGAACTGTCTAATTTATTCTTTATTATCTTCTGTAGTTCACTGGTTATTTAAGCTAATGTATTTATATACATGCTATACTTTCTGTCACCATTATTTCTTGTCCCTTCAACCTTTCCCTCTCTACTTGAAAAAATTCTATGACCATTTTCTTTCAAATCATTTGTCTTTAAAACTCTTCATTATTATTACAGAAAATAATAGTGAAAATAAGCATGAACTACACGCACGCTGATTATACACAAAATAAAGATTTTTTAAGGTGTTTATAAGAGAACATAAAAATGACAAGACCGTGCTCGCTTCGGCAGCACATATACTAAAAATGACAAGACCCTGGAACTTACTGTATTGGTAAAAATGGACTAATATAAAGTATGTTAAAAGGGACTTTCTGAATATATGAGTTTCTAATACTGTTTACAAAAAAGATAGATGGTACTTCCTGATGAAATGAAGTATGAGAATTCTGTTAAACTATGGCCAATTCCCAATAATAAGATGGCATATTTCAAGGCTTTAGTTTAATTTGGCTTAATAGAAATTACTTATAAAGATTTTATTTTACTCCCACATTAAAAAATGTAAGGTAGCTATTTAAGAAAAAGATAGTATGCTGCTGTGAATAAATCTACTTACAGAAATCCACACCATGCCATACAGATTAAAAGTTATAAAATATCTATCATATTTAAAATATGAAAGGAAGACTTAATTTAATCATCAAAATGTAATGCTAACTTTATTTTGGTAATACAAATTTATGTGAATAATTAAATTCATTTGAATTAGTTCCTTTTGAATACAGCAATCTCCTTCTTTTTAGCTGTTATAGTAAACATTTGATGCACTAACATTTCTATGCATCAGCAAATGATCCAGAAAGGTTCTCTGAAAGAAACGCTCTGCTCTGGAAAAGCTGCAGTGCATTATCTATCTGTACGTGATCATTCATTTGCTACCATGATAGCCAGTAAATTTCTTTCACACCTCAATCATATCTTCATTTTAGAAATGAAAACTCGAAATAAAATTCCTGTTTCATAAAAATAACTGCCTGTATGAAATCATGATGCAAAACACACACTCCTTGCTCTGTGTCCTCTAAAAAGTCACATGAACATCAGCACTACACTAGTTAAAAGTTTAAAAATATCTCAGAGGTCAAGTTCACCTCTGATTTCTCCAGTAAAACACAAGTAGATTTTAAAACACAAGAAATACTTTCTCGCTGAATTCTGCAGGCATCATAAGGTCAGCCTGTACTAAATGATTGAAGACTGAAATTGATTTTGATGAGCTGATCTGATACTTTGGATCTGAAGTTCTTTTGCTTAAGGGCTATCAGAAGGATAGACGTCAAGAGGTTTGGCTTTCAGAAACATCAGCCAGTATCTCTGCACACTAGTGCCTGCGAGGTACACGGATACAAGTATCCATAACACTGGAACAGCTCATACTTTAAAACTTGAGATTGGATTTTTATTGAATCACTTACATTCTTAAAAGAATTTAAAATGCTATGGCTTCTACATTTGTAATTATCTCTTTGAACTTGTATGAAATAAAATAATAAAGTCAAGTAGTGTTCTTGAATAATGGTGCAAAGTCACCTCTGGACAATGATCATTCCAAATCTCAAGGGAGAACTGAGAAATTGTGTTTGTAAAACAAACATTATTATCTTCTTCAAGAGGGTTACAGTCATAAACTATTTTACAGGGGCTTGGAGTACATGTATGATAGGAATCACAGCTCCTGGGATGTATACATACACATACACATGTACACATACACACCTACACAAGAGAGAGAAAATGAAATACTGACACATGAACAGACAGACATGGAGAAGGAGCCTATATCTCATTTTCTCTCTCCTTTGGTGTAGATTAGGAAAAGCAGTATCTTTTTAAACCTTTTTCTTTAAAACTTCTGTCCTTAATTGGCAGAATCACACACTGTGGTGGTTTCAGACATTGTGGATACCATATGGAGGAAATATACATTCCCTAAGAAAATTCTTTAAAATTACAAAGCTAGCACCACCTACTAAGTATGCACATGAAAGAACTAAAGGATTCATATGACAGGGACAGCTGTGCACCCACGTTCATAGCAGCTCAGTTTGTGATCGCTAAATCATGGAAACAACCCAGATGCCCATCAACTGGAGACTGGATAGAGAAGGTGTGTTTTTTTTATAAAATGCAATATTACTCTGCCATAAAGAATGATAAATTTGGTTCATTTATATTCAAATGGATGTACCTTCAGGACATATTCATAACTGAAATGAATAGGTCACAGATCTGTAAACATCGTATCTTTTCTGTGATATGAGAAATTGAAGATATAAATGAGCACTAGAATATATGGTAGATATTGTAAAACAGAAAATATCCAAAGGGAAATGAGGTATAGGGGTTAGTAACAAGGGGAAGAAAAAATATGATGGTAAGTAAAAAAGGGAAACAAAGCTTATGTATACAGGGGTGAGGGGTTGTAGGGTGGGTAGGGGATGGGAAAAATGAGAGTTAAATTGTATCATATGCTGGTATGAATTCTCAAGATTGTGTGAGATCATGATGTGCATATATAAGGTACCAATAAAGATTCAAATTTTAAAAATAAGGTTAGAAAATATAAAAAAATTACAAAGCTATTTCCAAATTCTATAACATTGCAGCATAGTGATGAATTTGTCTATTTTCTGAAAAATGTAAGTATTTTAAGCTACAAATTGTACATGCTAATATGCAAAAATTCTATAGATGAACTCAAGACACTCTTGATTTAGGATTTCATTCGAAACTTCTGTAACTAATGAGAACACCTGCCCCATTATTGCATAGCTTCAAGAGCAAATGAACACTAAATGGTAAGTTTGAGAACCATTCAGAAGGAAGAGACTGATGAGAGTTGCAGTCAGCGAAACTCTTCCTCTGATGTCTCAGGGCCCTTCCGCTGGTATTCTGGGCGTCTGATGACCCACCACGAGGAAGCCCGCCTGAACCTGCGCACAGGGCAACAGCTCCTGGTGCAGCTCTGTTGAGAACACCTCCTCCCTCGTGTCTTTTCGACTGCTTGACACTGTCAGTTTTAGTCTAACTATACAAACCCCCTGTGTGCAACTTTTTTGACTGGAAAGTGGAAAATTAAATGTGTTACTGGCTTTTTCCAGGCTATGACCTGTGCTAGCCACACAGGGAATAGGAGGCTTTGGTGCTATACTTATAAAGAGATCCTAACAGATTCAAACTAAATAAGCGGAATTGAACTATAGACCCAAATGTTTATTTCATGTGAAATGTATTTAGTACATCGAGTGGATTCTTTTCTCTTACTGTAGTGTTTATAACAACAGCATCCTCATTATTTCCTTCATATGGAACTCTGCTTTTGCTGCCACAGACCTGGAGTTATTAGCAGTTACTAACAGCTGCCATCCATTCTTTTATACATCTCGATTTACTCCTATCTAGCACAGCTTCTGGTAAGGAATAATAATATTTATATTATTTATATTTATATTATTTATATTCATATTTATATTTATCTACATTTCAGATGCCATTCTGTGTGCTCTGCTAATTCCCGAAGCCAGAAACATTGTGAAGAAGGCACTGACAGTACTAACCATTGAGAGAAGTGAAGAGTGCCCCGGCCTTAACCTCTCGGGCTTCCTCCCAGCACCTGGGCTGGAGCTTGCGCTCCCCATAGTTGTGCCCACTGTCTCAGTCATGATGACCATGACTTACAGACCATCAGAGAAAGAGAAATATCAACATTTAATCACCTTCGTCTTTTGCTCTTGTTCTTACTCACTCTCACAAAACCAAAACATATTACAGAATAAAAGAGACAGGTATCATACAGACTGATCCCACTGGTTACTGCACACCAACATCATGTACCGACAGGCTCAGGCACAGCTAACACGAGGCTCTGATGTTAAGATCCACTGCTTGTTTTCTAATCACTTAATGTTTGTTACTCTAATTACCTGCCTTCTGTTCTAAAGTGCTTAGAGTCTTGTGTTTTTGTTCATAACAAGCAATATTTATTTAATGATGGTCATCTGGCTAAGAATAATTTCATAGAAAAGAACCATCTTTTCAAAAATATTCAATTCGTAGATGATGATTAACTCCTGCACCATCTCCCAGGGATGCGACTGAAAATTCCGATCTGATTTACTTTCTCTACAGAAATCATGACAGAAACACTGGTGTGTAATCATGTTAGTGAGGAGTAAACAATGAGCTATTAAATAAAATTTTCATCTGGGTTCCAGGAAATAAAAACCATTATCCAAAACAGTAAACCAGATAGGAAACTGCTGGACTCTATATGCTTAGCTGAACATCCTTAGGTCATTATTTTTCTAACACTTAATGTGAGGACGAACTGATTAAACTCAGGATTGACTCACACAGCCCTCCGTTAGTAATAGATGTGTTTGCGTTTAGACAAGTTTTCTTAGAAATGCCATTACTTGCATAATAATCAGAATTGGCAGACGGGACCACCCTCTATGATAATGTGACATACATTCATGTTAATCTGACACACTGAAACAAATAAAAAGTGTAGAAGTACCTTGTCTAACTGCGGACAGCAGCATTTTAGCAGACTGCTGTTATACCTCACTGTGCTATCTCTTCTCAACCGAGTGCAAATATTAGCCAATGAGCTGTTTGCTCAATGCTAGGATCAGGACAGGAACAAAGATGTATATCCAGGTGGACAAAAATATAACTTTAATTGTTAATGAAATGCACAGTTCTGTGAGAGGCAAATGCATAACACGAATGCACCTTTTCAGTAAGAATCTTCATAATGTGAAAGGGACAATTACAAAATATGCCATCCAGGAAAGCACTCCTTGGATTCAGATTTCAAGGTTACATGAGATCTTATTGTCTTTTATGTTACCAGTAGGTGACAGAAGAGAAAATACATTTTAATATGTAATTAATAATATCAATAAGCAATTCCTAGACTGGAAGCTGAAAGGTAACATAAAATATAACAAATAGACTGCTACACATAGAAAATAAATTTGTTTTCCTACATTGTTTTGTGCATACATAAAGACTTCAACATTATTTAGTATTTTGTGTTCCTTCCTATGTACATTATGGGAATAATCTTTCAAGTCAACAAATTTCTAACTAGTTTTCTATACAACTCTGTGTGGCAATAACAGCCGTCACACAAGTCCCATGAAGGATTTGACTCTTGGCTTTGACATGCAATCTTAATCGGTTTCTTGGTTTAATTCTGTTTGCTTTTGTTTTGCTTTAAGAAACAAATCTACTATATCTTTCCTCTGTTCTCCTACCCTTTTGCTTGTAGAAATAGTATAATGATAAATAGAAATTCTTAATGGTCCTGAGTATTTTGTTCTTCCTTGTGAGGTAATTTAACTTTTAGAGAGTTCAACCTAGTGACCTTTGTTCAGGAGACAGCAGTATTTTCAAATAAAGTTTTGTCATGTAATATAATTCAAATTCTTTTTTCCATCTCTCATTCATTGATAATAATAAATTATAAATGTGTCAAAGCACAAGTGGTAAGATAGGAAAAAACAGAGCAAACACAACTAAAATATAAATTCAGTCCTAAAAATATATGTCACCTCATCTTCGACAAAGGAGCCATATAACCTCAATGGGACAAAGACAGCCGCTTTAATAAATGGTGCTGGAAAAAGTGGGTTTTATTTAACCTGCCAAAGACTAAAGCTAGATCTATCTCTTTCTCCATTCACTAAAGTAAAATCAACATGGATTACAGACCTAATATTAAAACAGAAACACTAAACCATCTGCAAAATAGGTTAGGTAGGACTCTTGAAGACATTGGCTCAGGGAAAGACTTCATGAACAGAACCCCTATAGCATGAGAACTAGCAGAAGGAATCAACAAATGGGATCTCATCTTATTAAAAATATTCTGCACAGCTAAAGAAACCACCAGCAGAGTGAAGACATCCAGCAATATGGGAAAAAAATCTTTACCAGTAAGTAGTTCCTCAGAGAAAGAGCTGCTATCTAGAATAGATAATGAGCTTTAAAAAATCAGTCCCTCTCCCCAAATTTAAAAGCCTGATTCAAAAATGGGTATCTGAAATGAACAGACACTTTTCAGAGGAAGAAGTAAACACAGCAAAGAAACACATGCAGTAATGTTCAATATCACTAGTCATTCAAGAGAAGCACATGAAAACAACACTGAGATTTCATCTCACTCCATAAGGAATCGCTGCTATTGTGAAATTAACCAGCAATAAATGCTGGTAGGGCTGCGGGGAGAAAGAAACCCTTCTCTGCTGTTGGTGGCATTGTAGACTAGTGCAACCACTGTGGAGATCAGTGCGGACATTCCTCAAAATACTAGAATTCAAGGTCCCATTTGATCCTGCTATTTCTCTGCCAGGGACATACACAAAAGAATTTAAAGATTCATATCACAGTGACATATGTGCACCCCTATCCATAGTAGCTCAGTTCATGATAGCTAAATCTGGGAAACAACGCAAATGCCCATTGACTAGAGACTGGATAAAGAAGATGTGGTTTTTCTATAAAATGGAGTATTACTCTGCCATAAAGAATGATAAATATGACTCATTTATATTCAAATGGATGTACCTTCAGGACATGCTCATAATTGAAATAAATAGGTCACAGATGTATAAATGCCATATCTTTTCTCTGGTGTGAGTAACTGAAGATATAAATGAGTTCTAGAGTATATGACAGATACTTTGAAGTAGAAAATATTCAAAAGTTTAAGGGGGTAGGAGTATATAACATGGGGAAAAATGTGATGGTAAAAAAAGGAAAAAAGCTTATGTATACACAGGGCAAGGGATTGTAGGGTGGGCAGGGGTATGGGAGAAAATAAGAATTAAGACATGTCATGGGCCGGAGATTTAGTTCAGTGGTTCCAGTGCCTGCCTCGCAAGCGCAAGGCACTGAGTTAGATTCTAGTAACCACATACAATGCTGGCCGTGGTGACTCACACCCACCAGCCATCAATACCACATACCACAGTGCCGGGCGTGGTGGCTCAGGCCTGTAATCCTAGCACTAGGGAGGCAGAGGCAGGAGGATTGCTGAGTTCCAGGCTTTCCTGGGCTACATAGTGAGCTCAGGGCCAGCCTGAACTACAAAGCGAGACCCTGTCTCAAAAAAAAAGAAAAAAAAAGAATTAAGTCATGTCATATACTGGTACAAATCCTCAATGTTCATTGTGATCATGATGTATATATAAAGTATACCAATAATATCAATTTTTAAAAACTAGAAAAAAAATTTTTAAATGATCCATTATTGTATTGTTGCAAAAGACCCATCATAGTGTACATTTTCCCTCATAATACTAAAGCAATCATGCTAAGGGACGAGCAGCATGAGAAGCCTGGGAAAGGCATCACTTCCACGCAGCGCACCATCTGCAGCAGGCGGCACTGAGTGCTGCGTGGCGAGGCTCCGGGGTCACCGGCCCCTGACTTCAGGGCCCAGACTAGACTCCGGAACAGGCAGCAGGGCTCCAACCCAGCCGTGGCCTCTCTACACTCAGTAAGTCACTAATACACTTTATACTTAGAATTCTGCCTGGTCATTCCATGCAAATATATTTGAAATGTATTTCATATAAACCCAGTGACCCAACACATGACTTTCATGCCTGGCTTCTTTCACTTAGTATAATGGTTTGAAGGGATGTAATATATATCAGAACTTCATGTTTATTGCAGAATACTATTCCATTAATGTCCAAATATGTGTATTCACTTTCTTGTAGAGGGGCATTTCCATTGTTTCTAATGTGTATCGTTTCTAATTTTCTTATGACTATTTTTCCTTAGAAGATTTGTGTGGAAGTTTTCTTTAATGTATTTTTCTATTCTTCTTGGGTATATTTCCAGGATTTGAATGGCCACATGGGAACTCCAACTTAAAGCTAATCAGGTTTTGTGAGGAACGGACAAAATAAAACCCAGAAATCTCACCAGCTCTAGTAATCCTGTCCCCCCAAGGGCAGCAGGAAGGCTTATCTGACTGAAAGTGTATTGCTCCTGAAATCCAGGCTAAAGTGATGGGTGTCTGGGAGGCCGCGATCTGGAGATGGGGCTTCGGAACCCAGGTGCTGTGCTCCACGCTGCCCAGCGCCACAGCGGACGTCTCTGTCCTGAAGGCATGCCCACAGCCAGACGGCACAGGAGAGAGCACTGCCAGAGGAAACCGGACATGTGGCATAGCATGTGCTGTAGCAGCAGGACAGACTCATTTAAATCCCCTTTAAAAGCTCAAGCGGCGCACCGCTCTTGAGATGCTAGTCTTACCTCAGCCGAGGCGCCCCGGTGAGCCCGCCACTTTGCTCTTGTCACTCCTGGAGCTGGCTCCCAGTGTGCCTGCTGCGCACTTGGAATACATGTCTCTGTCACGTACACTTTTCAAACTTTGCCCATTTTTCAAGATCTGTATCAAGTCTTCTGCTTCCAAAAGAAACTTGCTATTTTTTATTCCTCACAAGATCCCTGTTTACTCTGGTATTATGTTTCGCTTCCTGCTTATTTTTGACTGACCTAATAGATTATAAGCCTCTAGAAGACAGGTCACGTTTTACTAGTTTTCTACCCTCATTATGTTAGGCAAGTGCTTTGCTGTCACATTCATGTTCCGTAACTGCTGCCTAATGCCAGTGGGTGGGTTGCAAGAGCAACAGCCGGGGAAACACGGAATCCGTCCACACCTGACACTGAAAGACACTTCCACAAACCCTCTGTGGTGACCCTGAGGGTGAAGTCAAATATCACTGTTGAGATATAGGAAAGCAAGAATTTTGATTTATCCTGTGTTACCCAAAGAATTCCTACTGGGTTTTTTGCTGGATTTGTGTCACTGTGATTCCAACTTTCAAGATTTAAGAATTTGATTCTCTTGCATTGATGTAAATTTAGACATCTAAGAAGAATATAAACATTCTTCAAATAAACATGGATCATTAATAAAACAGAAAATCACAGTTAAAGTAAAATAATATATTCCAAATTCCAATTCAATCATATACCATAATATTTCACTTTAAGAAAATTCATGGCAAAATTATAACTAAAATATGACTTTTAATTCTACTCTGTTAATATTGTCTACAAAGTGATTTTTCAATACTTGAGAATCTAACAGCAAGTTTTATTTTATAATATTTGATGAGTTATATCAGAAGAAATTTAGATACTGCCAATCAACGGCAAGTGAATACCAAAGACCTGAGTGCTTAATAATTTCAAATAGGAGGAGGCACATACATTTTCCAATCATGATTTCAACCTTTTCTTTATATGACATTGTATTTCATGAAAATTTTTAACCTTATAGCATTATGAATATTGTTACTTAAGTATACATCCTCAGAATAAATTCACAAACATTCATTGTAGTTTAACATTTTCCCAAGATCATTTTGATATATTCAATCCAAACACCTAAAGTTTTGGTAATATAAATGTTAGGGAGCAGGTCCTCAAGATAAAAGAGAGGAAATTTATTTTTTCCCTGGTATTTGTTAAATTTTAGAAGTAGTGGGCTGGAGCTTTAGCTCAGTGGTACCAGCACCTGCCTAGCAAGAGCAAGGTCCCTGGTTTGATCCCTGATAACCACATACAATAATGATGAATGTGATGACTCACGCCTACCAGCAATCAGTACCACACACCACAATCCCGGGTATGGTGGCTCACACATGTAATCTGAGCACTTGGGAGGCAGAGGCAGGAGCATTACTGAGTTCGAAGCTTGCCTGGGCTACATAGTAAACTCAGAGCCAGCCTGAACTACAAAACGAGACCCTGTCTTAAAAAAAAAAACAAGGAAATAGTGTTTATTATACAAATAAATATCAGGTTAGGAACAGCTTTAAATCAAATGCATGTTTTTTTCCCTCATCTTGGCTGGTCATTGCAGTTTTAAAGGTCTTGTTGACAGAACCCTCTTCTTTTTCAGAGCTGACAACTTGCCTATAAAACCCATGCCGTCAGCAAAGCGCACCGATCTTAATCTTAACAACACCTTAACAAAGGTACTGGGCGTCACAAATTTAAGCCAAGTGGAAGCTACAGCTGATCTCAAATGCACGATACGCAGGCAGTAACTGCCAGTCCCTCCCTGCAAACCCTTCCAGGCCTGGCAGGCCCAGGAGACAGGCTTCTGGGCACATCTGCGGCAGTGCAGCTGTCCCATGCTCTCTACCGTGGACAAGGTGTGTGTGTGTGTGTGTGTGTGTGTGTGTGTGTGTGCGCGCGCGCGCACGCATCCGCCTGACACAGGAGGCCACCGTGGAGGAAGAGGACCTCCTTCTGCACCAACCCTTCCAACGGCAGAGAACAGAACAGTTACGTGCTGGTTCCCCAGCACTTCCCAGCCTTTTCCACAAGGAAGGACCCACAGAGAAGACTTCTGCAGTCCAGGTAGGCCACATGGCATTAACAAGATTCTGGGTTTAAACTGTTATTGTTAGGCTTAGCGCCAATGCTTCAAATTTCACTCTGTATTCAGAGCTAAAGAGAAAATTGTGAAAGAACTATCTGGAACACATGGAAGGAATCCAAATGTCTAAGATTTAGAAAATGCTACTGTAATTTTAGATTAGAAAATCACATTCATTTTTCTATTCAAGAACTATCTTACCAGGAGAGAAATATACATGAATTTGTGGAATGGAGACCATAAAAGAAAGCACGGGAAGGCACAAGGGTTGATGGTCAGCTAAGCCACGTTGTGATGAGAGATGTTTCTGAGCTAGGATTACCTGAACCACGAAAGCAAAAGCACACAGGGCTGTTTAAACAGTGGATATGGGTGGCAGAATCAGGGTGTGTCTGTAAGCACACATTTCAAGATATTTTTAAAAGAGGTCTATAAAACCATGCTGATGGTAAAAAAGGAAAAGGATTTAGATCTAGGAAAGAGCTAAATTCTTGCATGGAAAAGAGACCAACTTCATAAACTGGTTAACAACAGCTTTTTGGAAAAGAATAATAGAAAAAAACATAAAGTTATCTTCTCGTATTGCATACATGCCGTCTAGAAGGGCTGCTGGAGGTTTGAAACTCGGGTCACGAGGAGGGGACTGGCATGGAAAGCCGTGGCAGCCTCCTGGTTTGACTGCGCTCTCACAGCAAAGTCTACGGCGTGACGGGCTGCTGGGTTTGGGAGTCACCTCATCAGGACCTCAAGTCAGCGCTGCGGCGAAGGCTTCCCTCGCGCAGCTCCTGCATTTGAACAAACCTGCAGCAGGACGTGCGGGGCCCCTGCGCACGGGCAGCAGCTTTGGTCGGGTGGAAGCGCGGGGCCACCGCGCTGGACAGAGCCGGGCTGGGCAGCACCACGGCGGAGACGCAGGGGCTCAGGGACGCAGGAGGAGGCCTGGCTCGGCCTCCTTCCGCCCTCCCGAAGACCGCTGGTTTCCTTTCTGATGGAATCTCCGCAACAGCAGCGGATCTACCGTCGCAGGCAGCCCGCAGCGGCGTCGCCAGTGCCAGTCATGCTGCCGTCCGTGAGGGCCCGGCACGCTGCGCTGCGCTCTCCGTGACAGGCTCTGCTCACGCGGCGGGCGCTTCCGGCCCAGCCGGAGGAAGAGGCCTCAGGTCCGGAGAGCAGCACTCGGAAAGGGGGACGGCCTGGGGCTCCCTCCTCTCGCCCTGTGTTCTGCTCCTTCCTTTGCAGTGACTGGGTTCATGTCAGCATAAGGCACAGAAGCTTTGCAAAAGACTGCGCTTTCAAGGGAAATTCAGTTGAGGTAGGAAATTAAAACATGTTTAATACTATGGATGGAAAGAAAACTGCACAAACGAAGGTGGGAGACTTTTTTTTTCTTTTTTTGAGACAGGGTCTCGCGTTGTAGTTCAGGATGGCCCTGAGCTCACTATGGTGCCCAGGCAAACCTCGAATTCAGCAATCCTCCTGCCTCTGCCTCCTGAGTGCTGGGATGACAGGCATAAGCCACCATGCCCAGCAAGACAATTGGTTTTTAATTCCTTTAGACTTTGGTGACTTGGGATACTTAACTTATGTGGGGATTTAGTCTTCTGATTAAATTTCATTAATGGTTCCCCCAGGCTTTAAGAACAAGTTTTATAATTATATTTGGGATATCTCTGTATTCTTGGCATTTTTCAACATCTTTCTAATGTTACATAATCTTAATGTGGACATTTGGATAAATTAAATATGGGTAGACAAAATTTGAGAAACGAGACTTGGAAGAGGTTTTCAAATTAGCAGGAAGTAATCAGAGTTGATGCTTTTCTCCTAGTTCAGCTTCTTTGAGAAACAAGAAAAGTATTTATAAGTAGTATTTCAGTGGCTCTGGGTGATATCAGATTTGTGAATTTATAAAGCTCTCTAGCTGTTCTGAAAAGTTCTAAGGAGAACGATCAGTCTGATGAACACAGCCTGATGCTTTCAATTGTGTTCAGTAAGCCTTAGAAGCCTGGGTGAAGGGGCCGGAAGCCCCCTGGGTGAGCGCTCCTCTTCGTGCTTCAGGTCACTGTCCGCGAGGACACATGCTGCTCCCCGGGGCAGGTCCTTCTGTGCTAACTGCGGCCACAAAAGCTGGGCCCGCGGAGCCGGCGGAGCCGGGGGCCACCGCCACGTGGGCCTACCTGCGGCACGGGCCTCCAGAGTGACCAGTCACCCGGCCCTGCAGCCGGATTGTGGATTAGACTTCTCAGGCACATTTTCTACATAATTGAGTCCTGAGATAAAAGCGCTTTCCTCTGACAAAGCCAGTGTTCCTATCCAAGCTATTAGCTCACATTAGAATATTATAAAAGTTGTCTTTTAGCGACGAGATGCCAGGAAGAGCGGCGTGGGCTTCACGGTGGCGGCTCCGTGACCCCTCACGGGCTTCTCCGGCCGTGCTGAGGGCGGCTCGGAGCGGTCGGCGGGAAGGCACAGGATCCTCTGGCGTGCGCGCGATCTGTTTACTTCCCGGCTTCCCGGACGCCGCTTGGCAAACTGGCCTAACGAGATGATTACAGCGTCTGCAGCGGCTGTGACCATGGAGCGCCGAGTAATGTCTGATGAGAAATTCACTGAGCTTGATCGCTTCAAAATATGTCCTAACTGCACAAAGCAATCGTTCTTGTAAATGTAATCTCTTAAAAGGTTTGACTGTCAACATTTTCCAGCTTTTGTGCCTTTCTTGAACTGTATTTTACACTTCCCCCAAGCTCTGCAACAGCCTGGCCTTGGAATGGGCTGGGAGCGCGCTTGGGGCCGTGCTCCGGGCCCTGCGGCCTCGGCCCTCTTTGGTGCCTTCCCGCCCTCAAGGGCAGCGAGTCTCGGAGTCGGGCTGGAGCCCATCCCTGACCGTCCCGAACTCTAGCAACGGTCCTGAGCTCACTTCCAGCCTCGGCCACAGCTCGTGATCACGGCAGACAAGTTCTGTTTGTTTCTACGAGCGCAGAAAAGGGCTGCAGCTTATAGAGAATCGAGTCAGGCAGAATGTCTGGCCAGGCGGAGCGCTGGCCCGCTCCTGACGCGGCCGCCGGCCATGTGAGAGACCGGCCGGTCAGTGTGTTTACTAAGGAACTCAATGGGCATTAGCCCATGCTGAGAAAAACTCTCGGCTTATATTGTTAGAATATCTTCAGAACTCTATTGATTCTTAACAATGTCATTAGTTGCAAATAAATTTCTTTATTTTGCTATATATCGAATAAGATTAGTTATCTAGTAACAGTAAGACTATGGATGGTAATTTTTAAATATATCATGGCACTGCACAGCTTAGATTATTTCATTTCTTCCTTTTTTATTTTGACATTAAAGCAGTAAGGTTTAAATTTTTTATAGACCTGTTTCTACATTTTCATATCCAGTAGTTTTTTTTTTTTTTAATTACAGCATCAGCTAACTCAATGTTTCTTCTCAAGTTCCAGAAAACCAGAAACACCTGGCGATGCTCGGATGGAGTTTCGCTGCGACTAGTTCTGTGCCCGGGAGATCTGTGGGGCACTCGCTAGTCTTGCAAGGCGGGCTGCGGAGCCCTGGCTCCTCCTGGTCCCTCTGACCTGACCAGCTTCCCTTGCACTGCTCCTCGGCCACCGGGAGTGCAGGGACCCGCTCTCGCAAGTCCTCATTTCTGCCTTTGGACGACCCATGATGAACCAAATTAAACCCCTCTACTTTCAATTGTGGGTGCTGGTACTGTATCCGGCTCTTAGGGATCTTCCTGCCTCAGCCTCTCAGTGCTGGCATTGCAGGCATGTATCCCCACACCCCGCTGAATATCTTTATTCTAATCAAAGCCTTTAAAAACCCATTATTGGTTCTACAGCACTTTCATGACAGTCTCCAAACTATGTGCAGCTATATTTAACTTTGTTGGTCAGCCACTGAAATGGATTGTTCTCCCTGAATCTGAAATTTGGCATTTTTTTAAACAAAGCAACTATCACGGGCCAAGAATGTAGCTCAGCAGCACAACGCCTGACTGTCAAGTGAAGCCCCGAGCGGTTCCCAGCACAGAATAAACTTGTTCCTCTCCGCGCTGAGTCACAGCGCGCGTCTCTGGGAGCTGAAAGGCAGGGCAGGCCTGTCTCTGCGCACACGGGCAGCCGGGCTCCCGGGCTCCGGGGAAGGCGGCGGAGGTCTCGGCAGGGACCTGGCATCCCGGTGGGCGAAGCAGAGCCGGGTGGGGCCGGGACGGGCGGGAGGGGCCGCCTCTGAGGACCCGGCTCCGCCCAGGTCGGCGCAGCCGGGCGGCCGCTCACCCTCTCCGGCTCCGCCGCCCAGTGCAGGCGCCGCCGCAGCCCTAACCGTGAGGGCCGAGGCCGCCGGAAGCTGTGCGGGGCCCAGACTCGCGTGAGCGCACCTGGGCGGCATCCTCGGGCTCCCGGGGTATTCAGACAGTCAGGGCGGGGCCCAGATAACAGCATGTCGGGAATTTGTCATGCAAACAGGAACTTTCACATGTGCAGCATCCAGGTCTTGGAATGGAAATGTTATATATGACAAAAAATATTAAAATTCAATAGTAGATGATGCCGCATTCTTTTTCTAGACTACACATTATGAGATGGCTGAAAATGAATTTCTTTGCTATTAATTAAATGTAGACCACTGTTAAAAGTTATTTTGAGAAAAAATATCATCTCAAGCAATTGTCTAAATTTGAGTTGCATGAAATATTTTGTATGAAATTTTACTGATATTTCATACGTGAATGTCTTTTTGGCTCATTTCTCAACTGTTCACATTTTCTTCATAATTTTGATGAAAAACAGTGTTTACAAAGATACAGAATGTCCATGTCTTGATTTTAGCCAGAAAGAAACTGATGTGTGCTTGTATGTATAAATGTTATTATGTACAGTAGCTTAATAAAAAGCAATTTAATTATATCTTTACAAATATGTGTAGAAATGCATATTACTAAATGTATTCTAATATATTTCATATCTATATAACTTTATAAAAATAATTAAGCAAAAATATCTAATGATAACCAATCCCATACCTCAAGGAAACAGAAGAATAAACTAAAATAAAAATTAGTTGAAGCAAGGAAATAATAAGGATGAAGGAAAAATAAATGAAAAAGAAACTGATAAAAATGATCAATGAAATATATATTTTTCAACAGGATAAACAAAGTTGGCAGAACTTGTTTGGAATTTCCCAAGAGAAAAAGCAAACTCTAGTAAGTGAAGCTAGAGATGAGGAAGCATCGCAGCAGATTCCACAGAAACACAAAAGCATTAGCAACTATTACATTAGCTGTAATCCAGCAAGCTTGGTAACCAAGAAGAAAAGGTCAGCTTTCAGGACACAGATGCTTTACTAAGATTGAATCATGCAGAAATAGACAATTTGAACAGATTAGTAATGATTCATGACAGTCACTCAGTAATAAAATGATTCCTATCAAAGAAGGATTCAGGACCATGTGGCTTCATTGCTTCATTCTAATCAACATTTAAAGAACTAATAATAATTTTTCTCCAAATATTCAAAAAAGAAACAGTAAAGGTTTGAATTTTTGCAAACATGTTCTTGAAGGCCAACATGAAGCTGATACCAAAACTACATAAAGATATAACCAAAGAAAAGAAATCACAGGTAACTATCTCTGGTGAACATGAATGCTAAAGCCTCCACAAAACATTAGCAAACCAAGTTTAATGACGTGTGAAGAGGCCCACTTCCCACAGCCAAGAGGGCATGCACAAGAATCCAAGGGTGCTTCAATATCCCTAAACCCATAAACATGACCTACCACATCCACAGAATGAGGACAAATGCCAGGTGTTTAGGTCAACAAATGAAGAAAGTCACTGACAAAATCGCACAACACAAAATTCTGAGCAACAAAATTCTGAGCAAAAAATAAGAACATATTTCAAAATAACAAAGGCTTAAAGCAAGCCAGCAGCTAACATTGGAGTGAACAGGTAGAAGCTGAAGGCTTTTTCACTAAGAACTGGAATCAGAAGAATGTTTTCCTCCACTCCATGCCCAGGACACGGCACGAGCACAAATGCTGACCCCTCAGCCCTGCTGCACCAGGGGCGGGGAAATGTGCCCTGTCCCCAGGCGAGGAGATCCTACGGATCCTCTCCCAGTGTCCACGAAACATCGAGGCTAATTGGTTAGCTTGTGGTGAGGTTAAACTTTCAGCATCCTCAGTTATTCATGCATATTTGCTATTTAATCATCAAAATAAGGCTATTGAGAGGGAACTAATATTAATCATGTTTGTAAGTGGGTTTTATGAACTCTGTCATCAAATAATTTGTTGTTATTTATGCCGAGTGGTGGATCCAGGACTGAAATGTGCTCTGAAACTAGAAACTGAGCAGTAATTCACCACCAACCCAAGTCTACGGTCATTACGCGGCTCTCCGGCTCTGCTCTAAAAGAGTAAGGAGAAACCATTACAAAGGCTCGGAGAAAAGGCTGCAGCTTGGCCCACTGGAAACCTGTGCGCCCCGTGCCTAGCAGCTCTCGGTGCTACTGTTACACATCAGCTTATCTTCTCTTTAGCAAAAACAGTCTCTCGTTCTAGCATTCTTCCTTCCATTATTATTTATTAGGGGTATTTTTCTGGCTCTGATGCACTCTGAATGTATGCTCCTCCACTTGATAATTTCTGCTTTAATTCTCATCAACTAACACATCTGCAGTTTCACTGAAATCCTGGGACCTTCCCGTCATCCCACCATTCTAGATAACAGCTTGACGCCTGTGTTCAAAAGGTTGTTTTCCGACAGCCAACAGCCAGAGTCTCTCCATCCTTTCCCACACATGTCTGCACAATATTTCTTTAACTTTTTATTCGAATGTATTACAAGTAGCTATTAATGAGGAAAACATAAAACCATTCTATGAACAAGGTAATTTTCACAAGATTATTAGAGAATACAGTGAATCATTATTTTAAAAGAATATACTTTAATATGTTAATGTTTCTCTCAGCTTATTTCCTAATAATACTATACTTCCATGCATAAAACATTTTAAGTATTGACAAAGTATCTCACATTCTGTATAATTTTGAACAATTTCTTCCTATTTCACATATCTTGCAGTAGCTTGTGGCTTCCTTGTATGAATAGAACTGTCACTCATTTTCCAATATTTTCTACGTAAGAATACCCTGAACTAAATGCATAAAATATACTATTAGTTTTAATAGAGTGACATACACTTTTTGGACTTTTAATTATGCAAATAACTGAAAATAACAACCCATATAACTAAAGTTGTGAAATATAATTATTTAAATGTGAAATTGTTTAAGGTTCGACATACATACTGATCAGCACTATTTGATCTGCCACAACACAAAGAGAGGAATGCACACTTAACATCACAGAAACCATCACATATATTACGCAAGAATCTGTAAACCTGTTTCATATAAAATTCACATTCTTCCTGTTTTCCTAAAAAAGTGAAATAACTGGCAAACTTTTAAATTGATCATATTAAATGCTAAGTCAAAAGGGAGGAATAAAGGCATACACATACCCAAAGCCAAAATAATTACTTTGGGGGACAGAGTCTTGCTTTGTAAGTTCAGGCTGGACTTGAGCTCGCTATGGAGCCCAGGCAAGCCTCAAACTCACAGCAACCCTCCTGCTTCTGCCTCCCGAGTGCTGGGACGACAGGCGTGAGCCACCACGTCCGGCACTGTGGTGTGTGGTTACCAGGGATCAAAGGCAGAACCTTGAGTTTGCAAGGCAGACATCTGAACCACTGAGCTAAATCCCCACCTCCCACCAAAATAAATTTTAATAAAACATAATATCTTATTTAAAGTGTCGAAAGAGATAAAACCAAGAAGAAATTTTTTCACTGGTAAATAAAACCTGAAGTTTGTTTGGGAAAGGTCATATTCCATTTTGGGAATAATTTGGTAAAATCTAACCATTATAAGTAAAATCATTTCTTCAAAGTAAATAAATGAAGTCAATAAACATTTTGGTATCATTTCGTACTTCTTGTAAAGTATTTGGGTAACTAAAAATTAGTGTTAGGATGCTAAATTTTTGGTTCAAAACATTGACTTATTCAAAGAAAGCCAATTTAAGTGCCTGAACACTATTCATTTGATGCCATACATAACATTAAATCATTACCCAGTATAAAAAAGCTCAATGTGATATTATGGTTTTTCCCAACACCACCAGCCTCAATTTTCTCTCTCCCCAAGTAATACCGCCTCCTAGAGGCAGCAATTGCAAAATCAATCACCTCAAACCAATTAAGTGACTCATCAGATGAGATGATTTATTCATACCTATTTAAGCAGCATAATTTACATTATTTAGCATAATATAAATGACCTCTTCTTGGCATAAATGTGAAACTCGATCAGATCCTTTTTGGGAACTTCTGACTGATGATAATATACTCATTAGCTGAAGAAAGATATTTTTCTTCCTGTTACAGTGGCTGGAGGACATTCAAAATCATTTAAAACTGTAACAGTTTATCCCAGCACTCGGGAGGCAGAGACAGGAGGATTGCTGAGTTCGAAGCTTGCCTGGGCTCCATAGTGAGCTCAGAGCCAGCCTGAACTACAAAGTGAGACCTTTCTCAAAAAAAAAAAAAAAAAAAATTAAAGGATAGGGAAAAATATTACTTAACTTGTTAGAGAAAATGAAGAAATGTACTACATTAAAATCTATACTTCTTGAAAATAATTTAGTGAAGCATTCGGGGACATCATTCAGGTTACTTATGAGTGATATATTTAGCTCATTTATTTTCCTTTGGAGTTATGCGTTAGCATGGACTTTTAGAAAAGCTGACTCTCCAGAGGTCACAGGTACCTAGAATTCAGAATTCAGAACGTTGTCTCCGAGGACCTTGCTGACTGGTCCTCACACCGCGCTCTGTGCCCCTGAAAGACCCTCGCAGCTCTGTGGCCTGTCGGACTCAGGCTGCTCCCGTGGCCCGATGAGCGGTCCCAGGGGGGCACCCTGTGCCATTCAGAGTGGACCGAAGAAGTACAGTCTGGGCAATGGACACAGCACTCATCGGAAATGGGCAAAGTTGAATTCTCCTCCACATGAAGCTAATCAATCAGGACTGAACATGTTTTCGCCCGTTATTTGCATGCAAGAAAGCATGGGAACCTGGGAAAACAGAGTTGCTCTGATAGCGCTGTCATGGCATAAAAAGTACATACAGCCAACCAGTTACATGAAAGACTATCACATGAATCCCATATGTACACCTGTCTGGAGTTTACCAGGATTACTGCTCTGCAGATAAAACGAATAAGTAAATAAAACCACACGTTCTTTGGTTGAAATTTTTTAGAACTAAACTTTCTTGTCTTTTAAGTTTTTAAGCTTTCTGGGAATTTTAATAAATTGAATATAGCAAGCAAAAACCACAGCTTTTGTAAATTTTACTAATACTTTTAGGTTGGCTAGTAGTTTTCAGGCTGTAACTGAAAGAACACAAATCATGATGGTATGTGATACTGCAATTCATGAAGCTGACCTGTTTGTTCCTTCACAAAACCCTGGCGATCCCCACTGTTAATGTGTGTATGTCAGTGACTACATCATACTTCCTAAGCAGACAGGTTTATGATGTTAGAAAACAGCATCTCATATGTGAATTAGTATTGTGAAGTTTTACATATTGTCATTAATTAATGCAATATAGAATGATCTTAAGAATCTGAGGATCCATAGCTGTGTATCTCTGAATCCATGAGAATATTCTCATTGTTCAAAACTGCCAGTTTGTAACATGGGAAATGAAGAGGCCTCTGAACACATGGCTGTATAAAAATAAACAGAAAATGGAGCTGCTGTGTGCATGTATGTGCAGGGCTATGTCAAAAGTCTGAGATAGTTCATTAGCAGTATAAATAGGCCCGAACACAAACTTAAAATGATTAGGTATAATTTCAATGTAAAACTTCCCTCTATTGTTTTACATATATTGCCATATACCAGAAATTGTTTGCCTCGCATTTTTTTCAGTACATTAAATTGTAAGACTTAACCTATTGAAAAATGCAAGTGCTTTGAAGATAAATAAATGTACTGCTTTCAAATATAAAATAGCAATCCATACTTTAGTTTGTAGAAAATGACACAAATGGTTTGGAAATTCTTGGAAGTGTAGCCTGAATAAAATATAAACCTACACAATTTTTAAAAACCTGTCTTTTTTATTCCTCAGTAGACAGATGACCACACACACACACAAAATTGTGAGAACCATCAGGTTTTAATACAATTTCAAAGTAGATCTAAACTTAGGTTTTAAAAAATTGAATACATAGGGCCGGAGGGTTAGCTCAGAGGTTCTGGCGCCTGCCTCGCAAGTGCAAGGTCCTGAGTTCGATCCCCGGAAACCACATACAATGCTGGGCGTGGAGGGTCACGCCCACCAGCCATCAGTACCACATACCACAGTGCCCGGTGTGGTGGCTCACGCCTGTCATCCCAGCACTCGGGAGGCAGAGGCAGGCGGATTGCTGAGTAAACCTGAACTACAAAGCGAGACCCTGTCTCAAAAAAAAAAAAAAAAAATTGAATACATGAAGTTTACATGCATCTTAGGGAGTAAGTTCATGTAGGTAACATATCTCGATTTTTGTTTTATTTCCTTTGCCTCCCTACCCACCTATCTCTAGAGACCCTTGCCCATTTTAATTGTTACCATTATTAAAACATTATTTTTAGTTCATCTTTGCCACACCTGAAGCTCATGATCAGTCTGGGCATTTGGACGTGTCCAAGCGGCCTCCACATCGCTCCGCTCCCTCCTCCTCCCCGCGGCTCCGGTCTTTCCGGTCCCTCGCACTGGACAGATCGCTCTCTCGCTTTCTGTCTGCTCTCCCTGCCCCCCCGTTTCTATAAACGTTTTTCTCTTTATTTTCACTTGGCCTTACTCAAATGTGAGATACCATGCACAACTGAAGCTTGTGTCTGATTTACTTCACTTTATACTATGTTTTCCAAGTGTATTATGTCCCACAGATACCTAGTTTATCCTTCTTTGTAGCTGATCCTATTACATAATGTGTTGATACCATTATACAGACAGTGCTGAGATTCCTAGAAGTGTAACTGGCTTTTTACTATTCAAGGAATTCATGTATGCTCAGCAAAATTCTGCAGAATTATCACAATATTTTTGGAATTCAATACAATGCCAATGAACACATTTTCTTTTCCAAAAAATAGGGAAGGAAGCAGTGGAATGATTTGCTCATCATAAGGCTGGGCTGGGTGCTTTTAGGAAGAGAAAGGTAAGCAAGAGGTCTAAAATAGAATAAGGACAAGGGTTTAGTCTAAGAAAATTGTGAGATAACATCACCATAAGACCAGCAAGAGTATACATTTATGGGATGTTTTGTTTTTTGAAAAATCACATCAACCTGGATTCTCTCAATGACTAAACTTGAAAACTAGGAGTCCGTAGAGAAGAGACGAAGCAGGAGGGAGAAAAGAGAGATAACAAAAGAATCAGGAGGCATCAGGAACATGCACTAGCCTCCTATGATGAATGGAACTGTGCATCACAAATTTTTAAAAACAATGCATAGAAAAATAGTATTCTTAATTATTTTTTAGTAAGGCCTATTATCACCTGGTAACATACATTTTCAAACTTTTGCTTTAAAATGGATTAAGAATGACTAAAAAAAATAATGACTTCTTTAAAGACATCTTGGAAGGTTCCGCTTGCTGCTTCATTGATATCAGACTCACAGGACGATGCTTGGTGGGCGATTTTATCAAAACAATACAGTGAATAAAAACAAAGTTGTGCTACCATTTGCAAAAACACATACAATGATGAGAATCTGATGGCCCAGGGACATTCTCAAAGTGTTGACAAAGACTTTAAAATGAACTGAAGATTTTGTATAATCATTTTCAACATCTTAACTCTTATCAGAGAAGTATCACATGTATTTTTTTTCTTCAGTGACTTTATGTAACTATTATTTTAAAATATTCATTCCTTACCTTTGAATCTTGAACTTTCTTGACTTTTTTCCTGCTGGAATTAAAAAAGAAATAGATTACAATCTTTAAGTAAATATGTGACAACATTCTACTATAAAATATCATTATCGAAAGCAGTAAAAATTTATTGCCTTTTTTTGGCACACTTACTCTAGAGACATTAGAAAACAATTCTGACTTAAAGAAGTATGCAAAGTCTTTTATCATAGTAGAGATAACTGTTGCAGACATATATTTCATTAAGAAACCTACAACATATGAATATGGATTCATAAATAAGTAGTTAGCGAATAAGGCGATACTCATTTGTCTCAAGTGCCTTAGACTTTTCCATTCAATTTCAGTAGATATTAAATGATTTGTTCAGAATTTGCTCTAAATTTGTCTACATTAACCATGAATTGTTGGTGAAAGTAAAAGTTTAGAGAAAACAATGGAAAATTTCACTAACATAAAGCAAAGATTTTTCAACTGTTGTTCCTTATGTTTAACTCAGACTTAGACCCTGTCTTCTTTAAGATTAAAATTGACAACAGTTCTGTTATTTATTCAAAGGCTGCTCCAGTTAGACCTGTCTCTCAATTTGACATACGCCTTCTTAGTTACCAGGCAACACCAAAAGAATTAGATCTTTTTCAAGTTTTAAAGTAGATATGCATTCTCTAACTCTTGATTAAGATTCAAGCAGTTGAATGTGTCAAATTCTCTGGGTCTCACACTGAAAATAATTTTTAAAGATATTTCAAATAAAAAGTGGTAATCACACATAACTAACTGTAAAATTACACAAACACCAATGATTTGTGAGAATAATAAAAGTATAAACAATTTATATTGTTGGAAACATTAAACACCAGATTCCAAGTCTCAGAATAAAAATATGTATTTACAAAGGTATATTTGTTAAACTAGATTAAGACCTTCAGTATTAATTTTTTCATATTAAATTATTCATACTCTCAGTTTATATTCTATACTGCCCTTTATTGGTGCACTAGTGTTTCCACCTCTGATACATATTTAAAGTATCTGTTAGTAATTTAAGTGCAAATTATTTCCATCAAATACACTGTTCTTTCAGAATTACAGGACTATCAGACTTAAATTTTCCACAGTGGCATTTGTTAATGAATCTCTTTTCTTCTCCCTCTTCCCCTCCCCCTTCTTACTCCCTCTCCCTCTTTCTCTCTTCTCTTGACATTCATTCAGCCAGTCCACATGCATGAATCATTTTTATATGCTACACAGAGATTAAGTGAACAAAATAGTTAAGCATTATTCCCAGGGCCTATGCTGCATAAACCCTAATGATCTCTACGTGGAGAGATCTCCCACAGCAGGTGACGGTACTGCTGGAGAGACAGCTAACCACACAACCACAAAACTGAGCTGATTTTAATAAAATTCTAGTGCAGTAAGAATAGAACAAGCATGAATGTTCAGAAAGACCATGTTCTATGAAGGAAAAACAACTGCAAATATATAGTGAGCAGAAGTTCTGTCACTGTCAAAAAAGACAGAGCCCAGGCGGGTGTGGTGGCTCACGCCTGTCATCCCAGCACTCGGGAGGCAGAGGCAGGAAGATTGCTGAGTTCAAGGCTTGCCTGAGCTACATAGTGAGCTCAGGGCCAGCCTGAACTACAAATCAAGACCCTGTCTCAAAAAAAAAAAAAAATGGCAGAGCCCCGAGGGAGGCAGTGCAGTAGGAAGAGCAGCCAGGAAGGTCACAGAGATGAGACGCACCACCCTGGTGCACCCAGTAGGATTCTGCTTGGCAACCTGTAAGTGTTTAAAAAGCTACAATAACACCAAAAATGTTAAAGTGATTTTCTATTTCACAATATCTATCATATGCTCTAGAACTCATTTATATTTTCAGTTTCTCATACCAGAGAAAAGATACAGTGTTTACACAACTGAATGTGAGAAGCATGATTTGGAAATAAAGTCCTGAAAAGGCCCATGGTGGATACATAATGTTCCGTCCATAGAGGCAATAAGTTCATGGTGTTTCAGAGCAATTTCATAAAATGATGATCAGTTCCTGTAATAAATATGCAGGTGAACACAGAAAGGCTTTGTCACAAGCATAACTAGTACGTGGATCTTTTACTATTTTATGTAGTAGGAAGAAAAGTTGTTGGCTAAGAGTAGTAATTTTTCAGAAATTTAAGAGTCATAAATAATGTATTATTACTATTATTACTGTTATTGTTTTTGTTATAACTTGGGATGCTGTGGATAGAAGTCAGGGCCTCATATATGCCAAGCTCGACCAATGTTTTCTGAGATTTTAAGTGCACTATTTTTGTGACAGCAATGAAGAATAATCCCTCCTAATAGAGTTTGGTATTGTTGAGTTGACCCTAATGAGTTTGTTCTTATAAATTTATTATGTAAATCTAAGTGGTAGTTTAGCTAAGTCAAATAGGCTGAACAATCTGTGGTATTATATTTTATATATATGTGGTATTACATATTTATGTGTTTGTCAGACTCAATTCTCTACGCAGTTGTATGCAATTACAAATTATCAATGCCAATATGCTTAAATACCCTACAATCACAAAGTGTTTGAGAAATATGAATTGGTGACCCACTGACTGAACTCGAAGGAACGGTGCCACCCTAGACTCTGGGAAGAAATAAATGCCCCCAGTCACTATGAACGCGTGTGGGTTCCTTTCATGGAGCCTTCCTGAGCACACTCAAAGTAGTAAGTACCCCACCATGGTTTTATGAATGAATGTTGCATTACTCATCGTGGTAATACACATATTGAAAAGTTTATTCTGCAAGTGACCACTTCATGTTGGAGTTACTAACTTTTCATATGGAGAGTTATGAAGAAATCTGTGATCATTTAATTATGTAAGACCCTTGAGTGGACAGAAACTTTTGAAAAACACTGCTACAATTAGAAACCTTAGGTCCTGTCTATATAATGTGTATATATGATGTCTATATTATACACATGCACACATATACACACACACACACACACACATATATATATATATAACTTCAAGAATGTCCAAAATGCTATATATTAATTATAAAAATGCATTTCATCAACATCTAACCCATTGCTTAAAGAGAGCTCTATGGATAAAAGTTAGCAAAGGACGTGTGGGAAGAAGAATGGTCATAAAACATATAACTTCTTAATTGTTTTGAAACAGTGAAATATTTGTTACTTACATTAAACGAAGTCAAGTCATGGTGACCAGTAGTTTTGTAAATGAAGAGAGGTGGCACTAAAATATCTAGTCAACCAGGGTATACCAAATATTAGTACTGAACCTATGTTACTCTAACTGAGCTATTATCAGAGAAGATGCTATTATTAAAATTATAATCCAATGTTTGCACTTATGACATGAAAATCACTAACATAAAAATGTACCAAATATAACTTTCTTCTCAGAACTTTTGCTTTCTTTCTGATCTAATTATTATTTTTCCAGACAAAGTCCCAGAAGCTGACAGTAGTGCAGCAAGTGCTAATCTGCAGTGGAATTCTCTCTGTCCATCATGGGGCTCCTTCCATGTGCTAGATGTCAAAACATGCAATGGTGAGGTGGATTTTTTTTTTTTTTCTTTTTGGAGACAGGGTCTCGCTTTGTAGTTCAGGCTGGCCCTGAGCTCACTATGGTGCCCAGGCAAGCCTGGAACTCAGCCATCCTCCTGTCTCTGCCTCCCGAATGGTGATGTGTTTCTAAAGCACTTATCGGAGCTGTTAACTGAAGTGGACCTGAGAGTCACGCAGGTCGGGAACGGGAGGCCAAGCTGGTGAGACACCTCTCTCACCTCAGGACTCGCCCTTCTCCCCCTGCACTCACAGGAGCCCATTTGCACACGAGCTTCTCCCCAGCCCTCCCACACATTTTGTCAAAAACACCCATATTTACTGGTGGCAATTTAATTATGAAAATGCCTTGGAAATAAGAGCAATAGGCATGTGTGATGTAGTTCATCCAGCCTACGCAATAATGATGACACATGCATATTATCTGTAAGCTGTAATAAGGAATTTTTATTCATAGTTCAATCACAGTCTTCTCATCTTTTATGTAAAATACATTTTATTGCAATTAGAATCATGTTCTAGATCGTCTTAATTCCTTAGAGAGGCATTCTCTGGTTATTCAATTTCAAATAGTACCTGCATTTATTACCTGAATTTTTTTCTTACTCACAAACGTTATTACTTCCTGCAATAATCTCTGTATATAGAAACATAAATTCCATGAGCAAAGGAGCTTAGCCATCTTTATAGGCATATCCTGTGTCCAGAGAGCATCTGCAGAGAGCAGACACTTCTGACAAGCTCTGGACTCCATATGGTAATAGGCTGGTGGAGAAACAGCACACAAACAAGCCATCTGTAACACAATGTGACATCTCATAGTGAAATACAGATCGAATCCAGAAAACCCAGTTAAGGGACTGCTGGAGTCTTTCTTGCCTGGGGCAGGTGAAAGGAAATTGGGGAGAGGTAAGGAACTAAGAAATCTACAAAGAGATGAGACTGTCACATAAATACTTCATCACTATAGCAGAGAGAAAGAGCGCATTCTGGGCAGAAGACAAAGCATCACAAAGTTACAAACAGAGTATGAGTGCACCATAGGGAATGGTAAAGATTTTAAATAAAGTAGTGCAACTATCAGGTTTCAATGATTCTTGGAGAATGAATTTTCTTATTTTTGTATGAAATGTCACCAGGGCTGGAGATTTAGTTCAGTGGTTCTGACTCCTGCCTAGCAAGTGCAAGGTCCCTGGTTCAATCCCCAGTTACCACATACCACAATGCCAGGTGTGGTGGCTCACATCTGTAATCCCAGCACTCGGGAGGCAGAGGCAGGAGGATTGCTGTGAGTCTGAGGATCACCTGGGCTACATAGTGAGCTTAGGGCCAGCCTGAACTACAAAGGGAGACCCTGTCTCAAAAAAAAAAAAAAGTCACCAGAGTCACTAATAATCAATATATAGGGCACCTATAAAATGTGATAAAATATTTTCCACATTATACATGCACATGTATGTGTGTACATATGTTTGTGTATATATACATGTATGTATATTTGTAAGTATAAATATATGCACCTATATGCAAATTACAACCTTAAAAAGCTACAAAATATCACCCTATAATGATATTATTTTGCTTGAATATAGGTGAGAAGTTATTAATTCTATGTTCAGAATCACATGTGTTTTTAATCTACAAAACATGCACCAAAGTGCACGTATGAAGGTAGAGAGGGCCGACCTTGCTCCAGGAACGTGCAGAGCAGAGGGCAGGAGGGCGGCTGCGTAAGAGGTTACTGTCAGGAGAGCCCTTTCCCATTAGAACATCAGGGACATTGTCTTTTTGGGGCTTTCTCCTTCTTATTTTTATTTTTTGTAGCTGTTTCTTAGCTGCACAATGTTCACAAAAATTCTATCTAATATCACCTTATTTCTGTATGGCTTAGCCCTCTGGAAATGAAAGATCACATTATCAGTCATCAGATTCAACACTCTGTTCATGACAGTCATGTTGGGTTGTGCTTCTAACACCTATTCTTACAACAGAGCAAGCAACTTGAAGTTACTTACTTAGCTTTTCTCACTTTTCTACCCAAAAATGAAGATCTAGACTTCTCTACTTACCCTGAGAACTGGAAGGAACATGGAGGTCATCAGGGGATTATGAGTTGGGAAGTGCAGCATCATTTTCAAGCAAATGAAAGTTCAATTTTATGATATTACAGCTAAAAACATAAGGTACATTGTTTGGAATGTAAGATATCCCTCACTGTGGCCTTCCTAAAGTAAGTAGAGGAATATCTGACATAATTTTAATTATTGTTTTGGCAGGTAGATGGAAATGCCATCATAAAGTCCTAACTAATTCCAGTGAGAAGGTGAATAAAGCCCAGGGAATTATTCATTCTTCCTTTGGAAAAAAATTTCAGTCTACTTTAAGGACTAAAATGTAGTCAAGACTAGGCAAAATAAAAAAAGAGTAAATTGCATGGGTGGCACTGGGTGCCACAGATGAAATTGCAATGGTGCTGGACAAAACATGAACTTGCTTCATAAACACATTTAATATCAGAATATAAATACTTTTCTAGAGCTTAGGTGATTTTCAAGTAATGTACACCATCAAGAAAATGGCTACAGGGCTGAAGATTTAGCTCAGTGGTTCCAGCGCCTGCCCAACAAATCCAAGGTCCTAAATTTAACCCCTGGTAACCACATACAACAATACTATGCAAGGTGACTCATGCCCACAAGCAGTCAGTACCACACAGTACCGGGCGTGGTGGCTCATGCCTGTAATGCCAGTACCCGGGAGGCAGAGACAGGAGGATTGCTGAGATCTGGATTTGCCTGAGCTACCTAGTGAGCTCAGGGCCAGCCTGAACTACAAAGTGAGACCCTGTCTCCAGGAAAGGAAAGGGAGAGGGAAAGGAAGAGGAAAGGAAAAGATAGAAAGAGAGGAGGAAGAAAGAAAGAAGAAAGAAAGAAAGAAAGAAAGAAAGAAAGAAAGAAAGAAAGAAAGAAAGAAAGAAAGAAAGAAAGAAAGAAAGAAAGAAAGAAAGAAAGAAAATAGCTATAGAATGAAAGTAACAGAAAAATATGGCAACTAATGCAAAAATAAATGGCTATTCTGCTAATTTTCCAAAACTTTAGGGTGGGTGGGAAAACTAGGGGAATGGGGAAAAATGAGAATTAAATTATGTAAAAAAAAACAAAAACAAAAACAAAAATAGATCTATACTCTTAGAGTTAGGATCTCCAAAGTATAACATAGGAGTTGAAAATCAAACCAGTTTTCTGATATTGAAACTGGATGTTTGCCCACTGTCAGATTTACAGAGACACAAATGTATGGATACATGGAGGATGATCAAACAGATAGAGAGAGAGAGAGAGAGAGAGAGAGAGAGAGATAGATGATAGATAGATAGATAGATAGATAGATAGATAGATAGATAGATAGATAGATGATAGGTTCTGCAGGCACTTGGAACAGTCATGTTGAATTTTTGGAAATGAGATGCTGATATAATACTTGAAGCTATCTAGAGAAAAGGATGCATACAAAATACTTAGTAAAATTTTAGGAATCTGCAAATGGATAAAAAGTGCTAGTGAATAAATATGATAAAAACCAGAAAATTTCTGGGAAGATAAAAGACTTAACTAATTGGTTTAGGTAAACAAGAGGATATACTTGGAAAACAAACTCACAGCTTTTGATATTTATTATTGTCCACGTTTAATGAACTCCGTACTTTATAGATGCTCTTCCTATGGGCAGTGAAACATGTTTTTAACAGAAAGCACAAAGCCCACTATCAGCACATCAATTTCAGTGAAACCCAGTTTCCCAGCTGAAGAGAGCTGGCGAATGGCATATGCTTGCTAATTTTTTTTTTTAACCTCAGAAACCTAAAATTGTTTAAATGAACATTTTAGAAGAGTAATAAATATATTTAAGATATTTTAGCAATGTGAAAATAACAAACACTGAAGGTAGAACAGATTAAATAAGTGGAATGGGTGAAACAGGAGGATGTACTTCAAAATACCAAGACCTTATGGATTAGAAAATAAGGGTATTACCTCTTTCCAATGTTATTTATTTCAGAAAGTTAAAGGTAAACTTCTCAGAATAAAGAAGTTCATATAAAGAGTCACTTTAAGTGGGAGATCAGAGGTACATCTTTGGTGCCTGGGATCTCAAATCAGTCATCTCTTGAATTTTGACTTGAATCAAGTGTCAAAATTTCTTGTATTTTTCATGACAAAGGAGAAGGACTGACAATTAGGTTAAACAAACAGGTGTAGAGGCAACGGGCAGTGTGCATGTTACAGATGTGGCTCTGCAGAGGAGCGAGCAAGGACAACTCTCTAGCAGCTGAATAATGCCTTGACTTCCGGGAAACTAGACACACTGAGAACAGAAGAGAATTCTGCCATATGTAACTCAAGAACAGTTACATTTAAGGAGCAAAATGTAAACAGTGAAGTATTTAAACTTTAAAAAAATAATGTAAGCTCTACATGATCTAATGGTAAGAGAAGTAATTTAGTAAATGAATACTAAAATAAAGCTACTGATAATTAACTCAAATTTAAAATATGTGAACTGGCTCAATAATTTATAAAATCAGGAATATAATGGGAAAAGTTATTTACAAAACATTAGTACCAAGGGTATTAAAATACTACAGAAAAATCAACAAAACTCCAAAGGTAATACTACAAGCATTATGAATAGGACCAACAGAGATACAAGAATCAGTGATGAAAATTCCCATCAAATTATGAGTGGTACTGCTGGAGAAAACCGATACACTACTTTTAGAATTATTTATGGATATCAGTTGCATTTGAAATCATACATATCCTATGAGAGCAACTCTACCTTTTTTGTTATGTCTCCTCAAATTCAGCTTTTGGAAATACATATATGTGAGTGGTCCTAGCATTTTTATATTAAAAAAATCTGATACAAACTATCTTAATTATGACCATGGTAGCATATTTTAACTGTGATATTAATTATATCAAAATAAATAAATTAAAGCTGTGGAACTAAATTGCATAAATAACATAGGTTATCATTATACTACATTTCATAACGTACAAAGTCCCTATTCATTTTTTATTAATATACATACATTAAATGGACAAAGAAGTGGGAGATCTTAGCTCATAATTCAAATAATTCTTTTCATTTGAATAAGTAAACAAGTAATATAATTGCAGAGAGATCAGAAGAGCTAAATACCACTGTCAAAATTTTCTTGTGTGCCGGGCGTGGTGGCTCACGCCTGTCATCCCAGCACTAGGAGGCAGAGGCAGGAGGATTGCTGAGTCCGAGGCTTGCCTGGGCTCCATAGTGAGCTCAGGGCCAGCCTGAACTACAAAGCGAGACCCTGTCTCAAAAAAAAAATTTTTTTCTTGTGTATTGGATCCACAATTATTTCTACTTTATTCTGTCTGAAACATTTTCTAAAGGTAAATCAAAGGAAAAGGAAGTGTATGGAACTGACAACTTTTAACCTACTAAAGAAAAAGATTTAAGAGCATTTACCTTCAAACTTGTTAATTTAATTATCACGGAGGAGGCTCTGTGGCTACACGGAGACACGACCCGTCACGTACGATCTGCACTGCTTCTTCGGGTCGGAGCCCCGTGCGCCAGGGCGCGAGCAGGTGCGGAGGGGCTGGGCGGCCACCGGAGCGCGCGCCCCTCCGCCTGATCAGCAGCCGGGGCGAGCGGACACGCAGCGCTACTCTCAGCGGACCATCAAACTCCAGGAACCTCACTGACGAAAGCAGAGCACAGGGTTCCCTCTGCTTCACCTATTTCCCTCCTTTTTCATCTAGGTTTCTCTCAATAATAGAAAGCTACTGTTCTGATCAATTCTGTACGTCCTATGCCACTGCATTACCAAAACAGCTAAGAGAGATATAACAAAACCTATTTAGGGATAATTTAGCAATCATTCATACAGTTGCAAGCTATTTTAATGGATTTATGGATTAATTTTTCCAGCATTTGTTTTCACCTTGGCATAATGTAAAACATTATGCAAAATTCAATGTATTTATAACTCCTTTGATTACTTTGCTTTAAAAGGCAATAAAACACATCCATGAATCTATTAAGCTTTGCTACAATTGCTCTTAAAAATTAGCTCTATTTCCCTACAAATTCATTGTACTTTTTAATTTTAAAGATATAATGCTTAGAAGTATTGGGCAATGGTAAAGTGGTGCATCAGAGTCATTCTAAGGAAGAGCATGGTATGCCAGGAACATATTTTAATATCTATTAATTGCACATTTGTACGGAGCGTGAATTGACCCCAACTGGCGTTATAGTGTAGAGGGTTGTGAGGTCGCGAGAAGATAATAGGGTACCTGAAGACGGTAGGTGCAGAAACTTTGTTATCATCTGTAATAAGGAACAAAGGTTACTTTGTAAGACAGTTACCCGAAAAGTAATCCCAATGTATAGAGAAGTTTCATCGGACTCACTGGCCCTGCAGGAAGGCAGGGTATCAAGGAAAAAGGAAACATATAAGACCTTACTGTCAGTTTTCTAAAAGTGAGGCGAACCAAATTAACTTCCCACTTTCAACTTATTATTTACCCAATGGGAATATATGCATGTTAATCTATGGCTAATAAGATAACAGTACTTGCTTTACGTCAAAGAACAGAAGGAAAAGAAAGTAAAACATATTTGCATTAATCACAAAATTAGGGGAAAAATACAGTGACCCTAAATATTTTCAAATATTTAATTCATTATTATATACAAAATAACAGCATAATATATTAGAAATGCAAATTCAATTGATTACTTTTTAAACAGATGCATTTAAATCCATTTCAAAATTTACATAAGAAATAGTATTTCAAAATAATGAAGAAAACCTTACTTAAATTAGAAATCATAAATTTTAAAAGTTGAATGGAGCATAACTACCAGTAAAATGTTTTTAGAAAACTAGAAAAGTATCAGAACTCTGACATAATGTACAAGCATTTTGTATTTAAAAGCAAATAGGTATTAAGTCGCTAATTTTTCTGTTTCCACAGTACAAGAGGAAAAAAACTTCAGAAACCAAATACCAATTTCTTATTCTGAACTAATATCACAAATATTTTTCAAAAATGAAAAACTAGCCACTGTGCATTATGCACAGCAGTGCACCACATTCCTACGGATTAGCCCTGTGGTTATGTCAAAGCATTCAAAATGTTTAAATTATTTCAGAATAAAAAAATTAAATTGTAATAGCATAATATTGCTTTTTTTGTTTGTTTGTTTTGTTTTTTGAGACAGGGTCTCTCTCGCTTTGTAGTTCAGGCTGGCCCTGAGCTCACTATGGAGCCCAGGCAAGCCTCAAACTCAGCAATCCTCCTGCCTCTGCCTCCCAAGTGCTGGCATGACAGGCGTGAGTCACCACTCCCAGCGATATTGCTTATTTAATATACATAACTTATACCATCTTATTGGAAACTAAGAAGAAAATTTAAATGAAAATAATAAAATTGTGTTTATTTATCATGGTAGTCCATTAGCAGTATCTTCCAGAAGAATGTGAAGACCACCTTCTCTTTCAGAGCACTGTAGTATCTTGCTGGTTTCCCGAGTGAGCACATGCAGAATTGCAAAGGCCAGGAAAAGTCCACGTCTCGGCAGAATACAATGCTCACAGTGGTCTGTAAGTAACATAATCTATCACCGTGACAAATGAGAAACTTTTATATCTGTAAATACGAGAAAGACAGGGCAAGGTCACACTCACAATGTAAGCGGACCCTGGAGAAGGCGGGTCGCAAAGAAGAAGAGGGTTAAGAGAGCAGAAGCTGTTCGCAGATGTCTGACTTCGGGAGAAAGGTCTATACACAGTATCTTTAAGAATTTCGCAAATTTTAATGTGCTCAATATTCACTAGGGAATTCATTAAACTGCAGGTTTCTTTGGAATCTATGAGAAAATAAATGAATTCATTCAATAAGTTCCATCTAAAATATCTTTAAATATATTCTCCATGGGAGTCATTTTCACATTTTCCTCTCAAACTAATATCAGAAATAGGGATAAAAACATCACAGTTGAAAGTTTCAATAAAGTGTCTTGCATTTACTTGGGATTAAATTAATCTTATATTTTCAGTTATGCTAATGTTCTTACCCTAAACTGCTTTTTCTATAATCTGAGACAAATGCTTTCTTAGAAATTACAGTCATGATTTTCTGTTGTAAATTATATAAATAATAGTGACCTTACATAGATTTATACTGAAATAAGCAGATCAATGGGTAAACTGTAGGCACCATAGCAATCCAGAAACGCTGTAATTCACAGAATCAAACTTGAGTTGTGGAACACAGATTGTGGCTCTCTAAAACAATTTTAGAACATACTGTTCTGTTTCTGATATCATGTAGTATTGCCATGAGAATTTGGGACCCCAGTGTCCCTCAAAGGTCGCTGTGTTATGGAGCTGGTCACAGGCATATCCTGCTATTGTGTGGTGATGGGACCTTTGGGGGTGGGGCCTCCTGGGAAGTGGCTGGGTCACTGGGGTGCAGCCTCCAAGGGGACAGTGGGACCCCGCCTCTGCTCCTCGCATGTTTTGCTCAGCTTCTGCTGTCCATGGTGCACAGTTCCACCGCCGGCCACAGGCAGGCCCTGTGACCATGAGCGGAACCTCAGAAACTGGGAGCCAATGGGAAGTTTTCTTCCTTACATGCTATTTTTCTCAGACATTTTATTATAGCGTTTTAAACTAACAGAAACAATTACACACGTTGTTAAATACATCACTGAAATGAATTTTTAAGAGAAAGGCTCCCATCAACCTCCCAACTGATCATATTCTCATACTGTTCCTAGTCCATGTATCATAATGTAATATAGGCACCTTTATTCAGTTCAGATATCACTTCCTCCTATCAGAATTCCTCTGTATTGCCTTTTTTTTAAAAAATTGAATCCTTATTGGTATATTATATATACACATCATGATCACACTTAATGTTGAGAATTTGTACCAGTGTATGACATGATTTAATTCTCATTTTTCCCGTTTCCCTACCCACCCCGTAATCCATCCCCTAGACACATGAGCTTTATTTCCTTCTTTCATAACCGTCACACTTTTCCTTTCACCTCATTACTTAAGGCTACACCCCATTTCCCTTGAAATATTTTCTATTTCACAATAGCCATCGTATATTCTAGAACTAATTTACATCATCAGTTTCTCATATCAGAGAAACTGACTATTTACACATCTGTGACCTATTATTTCACTTATGAACATGTTCTGAAGGTACATTCATTTGAATATAAATGACACCTTTATGATTCTTATGGCAGAGTAATGCTCCATTTTATAGAAAAATCACATCTTCTTTATCCAGTCTCCAGTCAATAAGCATTCGGGCTCTTTCCAAGATTGGGCCCTCACAAACTGAGCCACTGTGAACATGGGTGTGCCCAGGTCACTGTGCTATGAATCATTTAATTCTTTCGTGTGCATCCCTAGCAGAGGAAGAGCAGGGTCAAATGGAACCTCTAATCCTCGTTTTCTGAGGAATCTGCGCACCGGTCTCCACAGTGGCTGTACCAGTCTACGTTCCCACCAGCAGTGGAGAAGGGTCCCTTCCTCCCCGGCCTCACCAGCATTTCTTGATGGTTGATTTTGAGGGAGTAGCATTCTTTGTATTGCCTTCTGATTGTTATTATTATTGCTCTTTGGACGCAATGTATTATTTATAAGGGATGCTTCATCAAGTACTACATCATGAATCAAGTTTATAACCTTCACACATTTGTGAGACACTATTAGCACATGTATGTTTCTTTTATTATATTCAGCTGATGAATGCACATGACACACCTCCATTTCTTTTCATTTTACAATATTTTTTCAAGTATCACACACTTTGACATCATGTAAGTGCTTCTTTACTGATAATTTTCTGATATAACTGTAAGAAATAATCCCACCTCATTATTGCTCATTCAATTTTTCTCAAAATTATTAATCAAATACCAAAATGATGTTATTTCATATTTGAAAACATTTTTATGCATTATTTCTTTTGAAATGAGAAAAAACTACTTAGGTTTAAAATGCACTTTCACTCACATTCTTCTCCAAGGTCCCCTTCCCTTTCTTTGACACGTGCTCCACACTGAACCCAGTCACTTCTAGAGATCTACTGCAGTGCTAACCCCGTCCTTCAGAATGTGACCTTAACTGGGGAGTGAGTCACTAAAGAGATGATAAATGTAACTAGATTTCATTAGGGAAACCCTTAATCCAGCACGGATGATGTCCTTCTAAAGAGGGAACTGGGACACAGACACACAAAAAGTGAGTATGATGTGAAGGCCCAAAGAGAACGCTGCCACAGGGAATGCCGAACTTGTCAAGAAACTACAGAAGTCATGAGAACGTCCTAGAATGGATTTTCTCCCTTAAGCCCTCAGAAACAAGCAAGCCTGCACATACCTTGATCTCACCTGTCTAGCCTCCAAAACTGCAGAATGATCCATTACTCTCGTTCTAAGCCAACTCACTTGGCCTGCTTTACTATAGACAGGAGAATAACTACTACAACTCAAATCACACAAAGTGTGGTGTTTGTTGTGGTTCAGAACAACAGCGAGATGACTGGTTTATTTCACAGTCCTTTTTTTCCCCAAATGTTAGAAATATGTTTTCTAAATTATCAACGTTATGTTTCTGGTATGAAAACAAATATTTAGTTCTGATTAGCAATTTTAACACACACTTCATTAAAAAATTTAAGGTCTCCTAAAAACATTTTTCTTGTATTCTTATCAGAAATGTGTACAGACTTTCAAAATGTATCTTTCTTCACATAGATCTAATTTTTAAAAAGGACAAACAACAAGATATAATTTGTTTCAATTCTTGCCAAGTATTTGTCTTATTATAGACTTCTCCAATAAACTCTTCCCTAATTATTTAACCGCTTTGCCTTTGGTACTATCCACCCTGTCCAAATGTCGCAGGCTTGAAGTCCTGCATCAGTTTTGCCTACACCCATGTGAGCCTCGCCCTTGTTTTCTACTGAATGATAGTATTTAATAATGAATTCCTTACCAAAAGTAATTTTTGAACATCTCGTTATTAGATAATTAGAGCACTACCAGAAGAGCTGTGAATTTTCATTAAAGATGATGTTATGATGCCAAGTGTACTGGACCACAAGTCACAAGATGAGATTAGACATTTGGTCCAACATTACTCAAGGTGCATACACATGTGCGTGTGTGAGAGAGAGAGAGGGAAAGAAGGAGGGAGAGAGGGAGGGAGAGTTTTACTAGACTCATACTCAAACAGTATTTGAATTCACTGACTGAGGAAAGCATATCATCATCTCAGATTTCCACGGACCAGTCCTCTGAAGAATCAAACCGAACAGTTTGCAAGAGACATGTCCTTTTCAGCAACTGCAGGGCTCAGAGGCTAGTTGTTCCTGTGGTTGAAACTTGACTATTAGGTCTAGAATCTGCCAACTCTCAAACTAAGGCTGTATGTCAGCTCTTCTGGATCTCTGGCTTGTCACACAAAGATGGATATGGATACACATAGAGATCTATCTTCCTAGATATACACATAGAATTGTAAATATTACATCCTTTCGCTGGTATGAGAAACTGAAGGTGTAAATGAGGTCCAGAAGGTATAACAGGTATTGTGAAATAGGAAGAAAATGTTCAAAGAGAAAAGAGAAAGGGGGAATAGGGAAAGGTAAAGAAGGAAAAAAAAATGATGGTTAACAAAAGGAAACAAAGCTTATGTATACAGCAAGTGGGGGCTTGTAGGAAGCACAAGGGTATGGGAAAATGAGAATTACTGTGTGTCATGCGCAGGTACAAATTCTCAATGTTGAATGTGATCATAATGTATGTATAAAATGTTCCAATAAAATCAATGAAAAAATAATAAAACACAAATTTCATGTGGGAGAGCTACAACAATATGCCTAAAATAGTCATTATTTATGGTGTCCTGCATGAAAATTTAAATATCCTACCTCACTCATCATGACTGAACAACATCTCTTGAAAGAACATAATGTTGAAATTATGCTTACTGGATTCTCTGTGCCTCTTCAGATATGATTTAACAATGATGTGTAGGATAATTTTATGTACAACTTCATTATAACATTTGTTGTTGTATGAACAAGTGTGTAAGGAATTATTCTGACTTAAAATATTTAATGTGGGTGCTAACAAAGATAGAAATAACTAAATCCAGTGCTGAAGTATATACACTGATTATTGGAGGGTACAAAGAAGGGATATTCCCTTTGTACACCAAACTGTACATGATAAGACTGAGAGATGGGGGGAGAGAATGTACGACCAGGTACTCTGCTTTGTAGCTGTCATGCAAGGATTGCTTTGGAAAGTTGCACATGACTAACTAGTTTTATAGAATTTGGGAAAGTCTGATAATGTACACTTTTTAAATGGGCCGTAAGATGGTGTTGGGAGGGAAAAGTGGAAAATAAAAAACCAATATGTATTTTATGTAATCACCAAGTCTGCATGATAAGTGTAATCTTTATGTTCTAAAAATGTATATTATTAAAAACATGTAATTCTTTTTTCATATTGCCCTATTTTCTATTTTCTTGTATGATATAGTTTCTCCTTTTATTATTTCGTTCCTGCATGATACATATTTATTCATATTGGTATCAGTGAAGTGAAACTGAATCTGCACAGAATCTTTACATTTTCCAGTACGCTCATCAAGTATTCTATTTCTCAAGGTTTTCCATATGAACCAGCAACAGCATAACAGATTAAATATTGGATTTCTAAAGCACAATTTAATCAACGCGTCCTCAATGAATTGACAGAAAGGACTGTAGCATATCTAAAACTAACCCTTAGGCTATGGTTAGGGTAAACGTATTGCTCTGAACTAATCATTAATAAGGATGGGTGCTTTACACAGTGTTATGCTGTAAAAATTATGCTTATGGGATGTTTTTATAAAATAGAAATTGAAATTTTCAAGATTTAAATATACCAGGTTGATCAAGCCTGAAGTTCATTTCAGAGTGTAGATTTTATTCCTGCCCTCTAAATAACGTCCCTTTAAGAGGCGTTCTAATTATTTAACAAGGAATGTTTAATGGCTCCTCATCTACTGCCAGCAGCTCAAGAACTAGTGATGCTGGGCTCCATCCATAATTGGACTTTTCCTAGGTCAGAAGTGTGACATGTTCTTAATAATCAAAGTTCTCATTAGAATAGACCAGCACTGACAGGAAGTAATGGGTCACAGCAAGACCAGAGCTTCATGGGCTCACTGAAGGAGCACCCTCTCTACTAATGTAAAGGAAAAGAGGCAAAAATGCAGCAGCACACTTAATTCTCATTTATAGCTACCCTGGGAGTTTGCTACTCAAAAATCAATTTGAAAAACAATTCTTTTCATCACTGAACAAATTCAGATAAATCAAACAATATATAGAAAATGTAACAACAGCCAAACTCTTGTCTCTGCACTTCCAAAAATAAGACATGTAGGTGGGTAAAAAACGCTGATGCTTTCTGAGAAATCTCCACACGGATCTCCACAATGGTTGCACAAGTCTGCAATCCCACCAACAGTGGAGAAGGGTTCCTTTCTCCCCACAGCCATGCCAGCATTTATTGTTGGTTGATTTTATGATAGCAGCCATTCTTTGTGGAGTGAGATGAAATCTCAGTGTTGTTTTCATTTGCATCTCTCGAATGACCAGTGATGTTGAACATTTCTTCATATGCTTCTTGGCTGCTTTGACTTTTGCCTCTGAGAAGTAAGTGTCTGTTCATTTCAGATGCCCATTTTTGAATTGGGTCTTTAAACTTGGGGAGGCTGATCTGAGTTCTTTATATATTGTAGATAATAGCCCTTTGTCTGATATCAGCTAGTAAAGATTTTTTCCTATGTTGTTGGTTACCTTTTAGCAGTGCCAGTGACTTCTTTTGTGCTAGGGGTCCCATTTGACCCTGCTATCGCCCTGCTAGGAATATACCCAAAAGAATTTTAAAACTCACATTGGAAAGACAGATGTACACCCTTGTTCATAGCACCTCAGTTCGTGATAGCTCAGTCTTGGAAAAAACCCAAATGTCCATCAACTGGGGAGTGGATAAAGAAGATGTGTGGTTTTTTTTTTTTTATAAAATGGAGTATTACTCTTCCATAAAGAATGACAAGATTGATCCATTTAGGTGCAAATGGAGACACCCGGAGGATATACTAATAAGTGAAATCAACAGATCACAGATAGGCAAATTCTGGATCTTCTCTTTGACATGAACACCTGTAGATGCAAATGAGCTCTAGAAAGTATGACAGCTTTTATAGAGTGGGAAATTTTCATAGGAAATCTGGTGTGGGAATGTAATGAGGGGAAGGAATAAATATGATTCAGAAAGAAAATAAAAGAGTATGTATAAAGGGGGTGGGGAGGTGTGGGTGGGTAGGGATATGGGTAAAAATGAGAATTAACTTGTGTCATATACTGGTACAAATTCCCCACTGTTATATGTGATTGTGAGATGTATATAAATTGTACCAACAAAGAATTCAATTAAAAAATTGATCTCAACAATTAAAATTGAGATTTGGTAAACTAACATTTGACTTTTCTTTGAAAATCAGAATTATAATGCCATTGACCTTATCAGGTCTGAAACTTTAAATAAGTAACACCTAGCTCTGGAGATATCTTGTTCAGGTGGTTTTATCAATGTTGACTCCAATCTTCTTTCTAATCTCTTCTGCAGAACTTGGAGAATGATATTTCTACTGCTTTTGGGTTGTTTTTGAGAATTACCATTTTTATTGAAAACTGCCATTGTGTCTAAATTTTCAAAATGTTTTGATTGAATTGCTGTAAGAATTACTTATAAACTTTTTATCTCATGGTGTTTTACTGTTAATTTTCACATATTTTTCTTGGTCAAGCTTAAAAGTGAATTACATGTTTCATGAGTAATTTTTAAAAAGAGGTTTTCAATGTATTTACCTGCTATACTAATTTTATCGTCTGCTTAAATTTTATTGATTTATTTCAGCTTTAACTTGATTTATTCTTTGTCTATTTTTTCCCTTCGACTATTATTTCACAATATCAATCATGCATTCTAAAACTCATTTACAACTTCTCATACCAGAGAAAAGATACAATATTTATTTCACTTATGAGTATGTCCTTAAGGTGTGTCCACATGAGTATAAATAACTCAATCTCATCATTTTGTCTAATTTTATTTTTTTTCTAATTCTTATTAATAGAAAAGCTTAAGTACACCTCTTCTTAAGCATTCTAGTTTCTGTAACACTTGTGAAAACTAATTATTCATTTATGTTATATATTAGGCTCAAAATCATCTGAATTTGCAGTCTCTGAATATCAACATATAAATTTGTGAGAATATATGTGTTACTACATATTGAACAGAAAATTTCTTTTGATGTCAGATCATATTAAAAATAAACCCTCCTTCTTTCCTTCCTGTTTTCATTTCTCTTTTATTAGATAAGGCAAAAAAAAATCATCACTTGTCCATCATTACGTGACATTTAGACTCACAAACTAACCAGTAAAGAAACACTTCAGTACATTATGGAAAATAAATAAACAGGAAACACAAACTGAAGTGGTATTTTTTTTTTGAGACAGGGTCTTGCTTTGTAGTTCAGGCTGGCCCTGAGCTCACTATGTACCCCAGGCAAGCCTTGAACTCAGCAATCCTCCTGTCTCTGCCTCCCGATTGCTGGGATTACAGGCATGAGCCACCACACCCAGCCAAAGTGACAATTTTGAAGCTGCCTCACAGTGCATTTGTATAAGGTACAGCAGATGTAGGGACAGAAAGAGCTGTCACTTTTTACTGCTCGTTCAATGGGAAGTACTTGGAGAGACACTTTTTTTCAAAAAAAGAATCTTTGTCACAAAGATAACACACCACTTCATCTGTTTGTGAACTTTGAGTAAAATGGCTAGAAATGGTCTTTTGTGATCATGATTTAATGTAGATCTATTGAATAAACATAAAGAGCATACAAACACTGGCATTTAAGGATTGTTTAGCAATGAAAATATTCAAAATGTTGAGTTCATTGAGCTAGTAATGAATTATGTCATATGATGTACTCTAATTCACATAGGATGAAAAATATACACACCACTTTGATCAAAGGGTGACAAACATGGAGTGGTTTAATTTCACACAAAAAAATGTGCTCTGGTTGAAATATGTATTCTGCATGAAAATAGTGTAGAAAATACCATCTTTTGGAAGTCTTCCCCCTTTGAGATCACATAATGATAAACTGAAAGTATGTAAGAAAGTATAGGAAAATCCATGAAGTTGGCTACTTACAAAATTAAATACAAAAAAACTGAAACTACTATGGAGTAACTTCAAATATTATGAAAATAGAATTATTGGCAAGATGTACAACATTTAGAATAAACAGCAAAATATGCAGATAAATATGATGGTAACTATAAAACATTACTGAAACATATAAAGAGAAAAGCTAATTAAGAGACAATATGCTCATTATTGAGGATAGTTAAATTTATTATGAATTTTCTAGAAATAAAGTTTTTGGCATGATTCAACAAATATTTGATATTAAGACAGTCAATTAATTTTAATGTGGTAAGTCATTCTGTCATTTAGCCACATCATTTCAAGGACAGAAAGTCTGAAAAATAAATTGTAATGCAGGAAATATATGCCAAATATCAAAGATTATTAAAAGGCTATGTTGGGACCAGGGATTCCGCTCAGTGGTTCTGCCATCTGCCTTACATGCCCAAGGTCCCAAATTCAATCCCCGGTAATCACACACCACATTGCCTGGCACGGTGACTCACATACCACATACCACAATGTCGGGAGTGATCGTCATGCCTACAACCCCAGCACTCAGGAGGCAGAGGCACTCCGTTCGAGGTGTGCCTGGGCTACACAGTGAGCTCAGGGCCAGCTTGAACTACAAAGTGAGACCCTGTCTCAAAAAAAAAAAAAATGGCCATGTTAAACAAAACTACCATGCACACTAGAATAAATAAGGGCATCAGTGGAACAAATTATGGACACAAAATTTTCCTGGACTGATTGTTAGCTGAGATAGTCCTCCTATTTTGTGAATGTATGGCAGAATATGTATTACTAAATATTTTGAGTATCACACCCTGTTTCAATTTAATTTTGACTAAATAGCATTTTTAAAAGCTGTGAAAAGGGCCAGGGATTTAGCCTAGTGACAATGTGCCTGCCTCATAATCACAAGGTCCTAAATTCAATCTCTGACACCAGAAAAATAAATAAATAATTTTGAAAATGTGAATAATTTATAATGTTCAAAAACTTTATTGATCGAAATGATCCTGACCAAAATTTCAATATAAAATCAATAACAAAAGGCATTTTAAACTTTTGGGAATGTATGTAGGGACTTTCAGATGTGAATAAATTATTAAACCATGTAAGTTCTAGAATAAGCATTAGCAAAACATCAGTAGGAGAGAAAACTCTTAATCATTTTCATAATGTCTAAAATACCAGAAAATATCTGTATATATGTAATAAAACTATTTCTAAAAGATGTAAAAAGTGTATTTTTAACTGAACAACTATTTTAGACTTCAATCACTGAAAACTATTCGCTAGAAGCTTCTGAGGTGAAAAGACTGGGAGACGTTCTGCAATTAGTGGCACCAGGTTGTGAATGTCTTCATGTGTCAGGTGTTCCTTACATAGGGACAAAATGCCTTACGGAAAAAGAGCAGAGAAAATTCAAGATCTAACGAATTTAAAGACACAAAGTGTCAGCACTACTATAAGGAAATTTGATAAAGATAATATTCATCTGTAACAATATTTGCAAAATATAAAATAGTTAATATCCTTAGTTACATAATATGTGCCTTACTGCATGAGTAGTTAAGCACCCAATATATATATATATGATATTCTTGAACAATTATTATCCAGGCATTAAGCATTGGTTCATTAAATGGCAGTGTTAGCAGGATTGGTTGCACAGAAAGAACATCACGATTTCTGTGTAGTATGGGCTGGGGCCCCTCTAACTCCCGCCTTGACGTGGTAACCTGACCCTGGACGGCTGTCCCTTGGGTGATGGCTCTATGTGCCCCCAAGGAACCAGACTCTTGCATGCTACACTGCAGGGCTTTGGATTTTATGCTTTTGAGATATTCAACTAGTATATTAGGAGACTTTATCCTAAATTTTACAATATTACTTACATAACAAAGTTGCTAATACAAGTACATTAAGCAAGAAATCCTGAAGCTAGTAAAATAAATTGCAAAAATAAAGTGTTCCGAAACCTGTACAGCAAGTTAAGCAGGTAGTTTCTAAAGCTGAATCTGTGATAGCCATAGGATAATCCCAACTCATGAATTAGATGAAGTATTTAACAGTCACCTTTCTCTTAATATTTAATGATTTAATGTAGCTTTTACTGTCACTTGAATGGTTTAAGAATTCAATTTCATAAAGCACCAAGCTAAATCCAAAAAAAAGCTGTTTGTAACCTAGATTAGAAATATCTACCCTAAATATTATCCCCGTCTCTGTGTCCATCTGTCTCTGGCTCTGTTTCTGTCTCTATCTCTCCCTCCCTCCCACTTTCTCTGCTTCTTTCATCCTGTTCCCTTCCTTCTTTCATTTTAGCTGTACTCTCTCAAATTCAGTTTTTAAAATGAATGTTATTTATTTACTTACATCAGTTAGTATTCCACAATAATGTTAACAATATGCAGGTATTTATAAGTCCTCACTTCTAGCGTAATGAATATGTTGTAAGCTACAATTATTTTTTAAGCATCAAGGCTTATATCACTGTAGGATGCTTTATAAAACTGACACAATCAAAAATGTAATTCCTTTTTTATTACTTTTTAATGCTGAATTTGTACAAATGCTTTTGCTTTCTGCCAAATGCACCTGCCTATGGGTTTTATTTTTCCTATTTTGGTTCCACAATGATTTATCAATCTTAGAAGCTATAGATTTTTTTATATTTTTCCAAAGAACTCAATTTAATTTCTATGTACTTAAGAAACATTAGGAATATAATAATATGATTTTAGATTTACAAAGCCAAAATTAAAGTTTAATTAACTCCAAGTGCTCAAATAATATTTTAGCATTATATATTATCCTATGACTATCAAAATACCTGTTTAAATATTTTAAAGAAATAATTTATTTCTGTTGGAAACTTATTTTATTTACCAAATATGCACCAAAGTCGAGCACGTGAAGAAATGCAATCATGCTGATACATAAAATGCAGCTTTTCAGAACTTGAATCAAGATGTTTTATGTTCTTCACTCATCATAACCACTACTCTCTCCCAAAGATACAAAGCAACCCCAGTATCTTTTGTCTTTAAGTAAAGAAGGTGAACAAGACAATCAAAGGAAACAAATCTCCAAGCAAAACACCCCAATACCATCTTCTTTGACTGGGCTTACATTAGAGTACTTTACTTAATGAAAGTTGAATGTAACATGCTCATCTGTTTACTGGTTTAATAACTTTATATATTTACCTCCTACAAAGTACGGGAATTTCAATTATGGTCACTATAGCAGATAGTGTAAGAAGGAGGAATAAGGGTGTGTAAAAAGGGGTAAAGAAAAAATGTGATGGTAATAAGAAAAGAGAAAGAAAGCTTATATATTTAGGGTGTGGGGAGTTGTGGGATGGGTAGGGGAATGGGAAACAATGATAATTAAATCATGTCATCAACTAGTACAAATTCCCAATATTGAATGTGATCATGATGTGTTTATACAATGTACCAATAACGATTTTTTAAAAAGAATGAATAAGAAGGAAAGAGGGAAATGAGCAGAGATGGGGTAGCTTCCACTTAGGGAATGGGTAGGTACAGTGCATGTGACAAAGACAAACGTCACAGCAGAGGTGCTCTGACACTCAGATTAAAGTCCCGGTGGACGCTGCGGGACCCGGCTCTGGAACCACGCTTCGGGGCTGAGTCTGTCACATACCCCAAGCAGTCAGCTGCTTTCAGCAAGCGCTGCATGGTGAGCCCCAAATAGCTGCTAAGGTAAGTGAGAACATCAGCCAACAGAGGTGTGATACAAATTTGTTTCTGTGCAGGATTATGTTTCATTAAAAACAGAAAGTTTTGAGCTCAGAGTTTTAGCTCAGTGGTTTCAGCACCTGCCTAGCAAGCACAAGGTCCCTGGTTCAATCCCCGGGAACCATATACAATGACAGGCACAGTGACTCACCCCCACCAGCAATCAGTACCACACACCACAGTGCCGGGCGTGGTGGCTCATGCCTGTCATCCCAACACTCGGGAGGCAGAGGCAGGAGGATTGCTGAGTTCAAGGCTTTCCTGGACTACATAGTGAGCTCAGGGCTAGCTAGAACTACAAAGTGAGACCTTGTCTCCAAAACAAAAACAAAACAAAACAAACAAAAAGTGAGTTTTAGTAGTCCACATCTATAGAATTACCAATGTTTTAATATTGCTCATAAACCCTTTGTGCTAGCTGCTTGTCAGTTTTAGAATCTAAGAACCAAACATTTTACTCTGGTTTACAGATCTGGTTCCCTTTTAAGAACCAACCCTTTGGTACACTGATTTTTTTGTATTGTTCTTTTAGTCTCCCTTGTATTAATTTTTGCTCTAATTCTTATAATTTCCTCCCTAGTATGAGCTTTGGGTTTGTCTTTCTCCTCTTTTTCTACTAGCTTGAAGTTCAACATTAGATTATTTATTTGAGCTTTCTGTTTTCCTAGTGGGTTTTCACTGCCATGAATTTTACCTGTAGAACTTTCACTGTGTCCTATTTATTCTCATAGGTTGTACTGGGATATTATCCTTCAATTGTAACCACTGTTTAATTTTTCTATGACCCACTGGTTGTTCAGCAGAGTGTTTTTCAATTCCATGTGTTTGTGAAAATCTTAGAATTTCTTTTGCTATTCAGGTCCAATTTCCAGGCACTATGGTCTGACAGTATCAGAGGATAATTTTAATTCTTTTGCATTTACTTAAACATGCTTTATGAACTAGAATGTGGTGTGTTTTGGAGAATGACCAATGAGCAGCTAAGAAGAATGTATGTTCTGACATCGTGGGGTGAAAATCTCTGCAGTGTTGAAAGTACAGCTACCCTTCCTCTGAAGTGAGTCCAGGGTCCTGTAGGTGGCACTGGCCCCAGAAACTCACTGATGGTTGTAGTTAACAGATTTTCCTCACTCTCCCAGTGGGCGCCCCCTCAGTATAGTGCACAGGGAGCTGGCACACAGGGACCCAATGTGGCATTCTGACGGTAGGGAAGGTGGAGCTCTGTGGTCATGGTGTGGTGGTCCTGCTGCTGGCACTTTTGCCAGGGCCAGCTTGGAAACTTTTCAATGCAGTCCCACCACTGGGGCAAGCATCCTTAGTCCCTTGGAGAAGCAGGCAGAGCTTCCTTGCTTGACTGTATTGATCCTCCATCTTTAATTTATATATGTTCAAAACATCAGCTGTTGCCCCTCAGTGTGGCCACTACTCCAGTCCACTACCCCATTTTTCACGCAAGCCTGTGGTACCTCAAAAGTTATCACTGTTCTGCAAGCTTGGCAGCCCCTCCCCCACCAAGTCCCAGCTAAGGGAGAGGGGCTTGGTCTTTTCCATTAAAGTTTTTCTTTTAACTATCTCCATTTCTTTCCTCAGATCTTTTTTGGGTCTTAAGGATACACTTGCTTCCTTCTTTCCTTTTTTTTTTCTTGTTTTCTTGAGCTGCTATATTACAGCTTCAGGGCAACAAACTACAGAGAGTCTGTTCCCCTGCTTTGACCACTCTGCCACCTTCTTGAAAGTCCTCACATTTTCTCAATCTTGTAAAACTATATATATTCTAAATTTTGCAATTTAAATAAAATTATAGTTTTAAAATAAAAGAATAATTTATGTAATTTATTCTATTAATTTACTATTCTATTAATTTTATTCTGATAAATGATAGAAAAGAAAATTTTCTTTGACTCTGCACATATGGTTTCATTTTCAGCCTTAAAATAGCCATCAGGAGGAGGTGGTCACATATTTACTGTGTGTTTACCATATCCCAAACACAGATTTGGATATGGAGCCAAGATAAATAAATACTAACCCACCTTCCAAGAGAAGGGAAAAAAATCCAATAAATATGTGAATTACACATTTTCACAACCAGTGAGGACTTCTGTTGATAAAGTAAATCCCAGAAACAAAAGAAATAGGGAATGTTTATGGCTTATCAATTTTTAAACACAGTTTGGGAAGTCCTCACCAATAAAGTAGCACAAGAGCCTAAGAGGATAGGAAAGAATGGCAAAATGACCAAAAACTTTGACACAAACACAAATACAGCCTATAATGCAATCTCTAAAGAGGGAAAGTTAGTTTACAGGATTGAAGAGAGCTTCATGATGAATGGATGTTTATCTGATGGGGTGCTGGCAGGTGGTCATGTGGACTTAGAACAAACCAGGGTCCCTTTGTATTCCAGTGTAGTATCTCTCTCTCATGCTTTCTCTTTCCACACAGACACACACAGACGTACACACACGCACGCACGCACATGCACACACACTAACACACAATGTCCTTCATAACTTAGTCTCACTTCTCTCCAAGTCTGTTTGAAAGGTATTACCACAACAATCAGTGCCTCCTATATAAACACTATTTCCCACTATTTAATGAATTAAATATAGAGAAGACTGGGAGGTTACTTAGATTAGATTTGGAGTGATCTTAAAAAAAAAGCTTCATTGAACTGTATGGAAGACATATTGCTGTTTAACATTAAAATTTAACTCACAAATGTTTATAAACTCCCACACTGTTGTATAAAACCCTGTGGTATTACATTTTGCAGAGGTACAAGTAGAAAAAGATAGAGGTTGGCATTCTATCATTTTTTTGCAAATGATTTAATTAAGCAGTATGTGGTATGCTTGAGTAAAGGGAAGAGGATAACATAGTCCTGACCTCAAGATAAAAAACTCAAGGGGTAGTGCCGGGCGTGGTGGCTCACACCTGTAATCCCAACACTCGGGAGGCAGAGACAGGCGGATTGCTGAGTTCGAGGCTTGCCTGGACTACATAGTGAGCTCAGAGCCAGCCTGAACTACAAAGTGAGACCCTGTCTCAAAAAAAAAAAAAAAAAAAAAAAAAAAAAACTCAAGGGGAGAAACTGCACAGAATAAATATTCACTGGATATACAACACCGTGAGCCGATCTCTGGGATTACCAGCTGAAGGTAAAATCCAGGTCTGGCCGAGCCAGCTGCACCCCAGGCCAGTCTCCTCGGTCCGAGAGCGCCCTCGGGCCTCGGTCGGCTCAGCTGAGCCCAAGGCGAGCGCTGGGCCCATGGCGGCACTCCTGCAGGGTCCTCCCCACGGCGGGCCTCCTCTGGCAACCACGGACCAAACCCCAGGAGCCCGTGAGCTACAGGCCCGTCAGGCCCGCCCCCCGCTTGGGCCACATAAGGGCCTACGGCGCACTCACTAAACGGAAGCGCTCCAGAAACCTCCCGAGCTGGGGTGCATTTGGGACTCTGGGCCTCTCCCTCCCTCTGCGGCTCGGAGCCCACAAGAGCCGCGCCCAAGCGTGCGCCCGCGGGGATCCCTGGCCTCCCCGCGCCTCTCAGGGGAGAGGCCCAGCCTCTCGCGGACTTCCTCCTCCCTGCCGCTCAGTAGGCCAGTTTTCTCCGCCGACCTCAGCTCTCCGAGTCCCAGCCATGAGAAATATCCTCTCCTCCTCTGCACAGTCCCAACGCGGCAACTGTAGCTCTTCTCTTCCCGCTGACACACAGGCGCGGCCCAAGGTGCCGCCAGCGCCTCTTCCCTTCCCGCCAAGGCCAGGCACCGCCCCCACCACAGGTCATTGGCCCCTCCCTCGGCCCCACCCCTTACACTGCCCGCCTCTACCCTCAACTTCCGCCTTCTGCACCACCCCCTTCTGATGTTTCCCCACAGCGTGGCGGCCTCCTGTGCGCGGCGCCACCTTGCTCCCGCCCTACTGTGCTACCCCCACCCTGTGTCCCACTCCTCTAACAGCCCTTTACCCAGCCGCTGTCACCGCCCAGTCCATTCGCTTCACCCCCCCAACCCCACTCTGACCAAGACGATCCTCATGTTCTCCAACACCTTTACCCACCCCCAGCGGTGCTCCCACAGGCCCTGAGGCTTTTCTGGTGGTCGTTGCTGGGCCCCCTCATGCTCCGCCGTGGGCCCCGTATTCCCTAACTTCTGGAAGGACCTTCGTCAGGCGACCCTCAAAACCCTTTTTCCCTCCAGCTTCTAGAAAAGTTCTCCTCCAAGGTCAATTGCCCTAAGGACTGGCTAGATCGCCCTTGTGCGGGCCTAAACCCTGGAGATTATTTACTCTCTAAGGCCATGTTTTTTTGAAGAATGTAACCATGGGCAGTCTGCAACTTAGCAGCTAACCCACCCATCCCGTCATGGCTGAGGTGCTTAAAGGAATGGGCAGGTTTACCCCAGCAGATGGGTGTCACCATGAACACCCATTTGGCCATTTCAAATATATCCATGTCATGGTGACTCTTATTCAGGGTTTCTCTGCACCAAGGCCCAGTCTGGAGAAAAAGCCCTTCAGGTCATCATCACCCACCTTTGATGCTGCTTCTGCACAATGGGTATCCCTTTCAAAATCAAGACAGATCATGACACTGTCTATGCTTCTGTAACCTTTCAAACCTTCCTCCAGTGCCACCATATCTCCCATGTCACAGGCATTCCCCATAATCCCCAAGAAAAGGCAATCATAGAATGTACCATTCTCTGAAAATCATGTTCAAAAAACAACTTTGTGACCCTCCCCTAAAAACCCCTCAAGACAGTCTCAATCAAGCTCTTTCCACACTTGATTTCCTCACCCTTGATGATCATTCCACTGCTCCGCCCTTCGCCACAGGAATTCCTCCGGTTCCAGGCGCCATTTGTCCTCTGGTGCGACCCATTAGGTCAGCAGTGGAAGAGACGTGACGCCTGCCAGCCCGAGGGTGAGGTATGCTTGTGCCTTCCCACAGAACAAACAATACCCCAGCGGCTCCTACAAAGCTTGTCAAGCCCCTCGTGCCACCGATCCACCACTCAGCCACATGAGGAGGCGTTCACTTCAGGAAGGGCCCCAGAAACGTCGACACCGCCCGGTGCCACGATACCCCGATCAAACCACCTGGAGAGATGCAAAGGATCTCCGTGCCCGCGCTTGTGCTTCGGCTCCTCCGGGCACCCCCATCCCGAAGGGGGGTCAGTGCCGCTGGGCCTCCTGTGTGCTGCACCCTCCACCAGCTCCCAGGCCACGGTCACGCAAGTATGAGCCCCAATTCTCAGCCCTGTGGTCGTGATCAGCTGGAACGCCTCCCTTCTTGCCCCTCTGGCAGTGCATCTACCCGAGTCTCCCGCTGATACCCTACGGGATGCTTCTGTCCGTCCTCTGCTTTCCTACCTCACCTCCGACTCACTCCTCCTCTGCCCTAGCGACCTGAAAACCAACACCACTGGCCTGGCTTTCTGGCTCTTGGGCCAGCGCTTCCTTCTCTGGAGTCTCTGGAACCTCTACGTGTGCAGTGACTCTCACGATGTGTCCTCTGTCCCCAACTCAACAATGTTTCCTGTCAGCTCCTGTGTGTCCACCCCTTACTGAAGACTGGTTGGGCAGCGACCCCCCTTTCACTTTATGCTTCAGCGACACAGAAAAAGTGATTTGGAGGCCTCGGCCAGCAGCGCCATGGTTGTGTCCATAGTTAGCACAGTCTCCGGTCACCAGTCACCTTGCACAAGCGATCACCACTGCTGCTTCAGTTAACCACCTCACTCAAAACACTGCACGTGCCCTTGGATAAACTTCGGCTCCCTTGCATGATGCCCGTGCTGCCACTGTCAACCTACAGGCTCACATGGACTCAGTGCTTCAATGTGGTTACCCTTAATAATGTCTGGGGCTGAATTTGGGAGGAGTTCATGAGGGGCTGGTCCAAGTGAAGTTCATGAGCTCATGGGCTACTTTTAGGGCCACCCTACCTGACCAGGCCCAGAAAAATGTCACACTGTTGGCAGAGGCCGTCAGGGGAGGGGGGGAGGTGATGGCAAAATCCGGGTCTGGCTGAGCCAAGCGCACCACATACCAGTGTCCTAGGTCCCGAGAGCACCGGCCCTTGGACCTCGTAGACTAAACTGAGACCAAAGCAAGCAGTGCGGCTCATGAGAGCACTCCACAGCCAGACGTCGCCCGGCCCCCCAGTGCTGGCCCTCTTCTGGCAGCCGCAGACCAATGCCCACCAGCCACTGAGCTGCACCCCCCACCGAGCCCCTCCCACTGCTTGTGCTTGTGACACTCTACACTGCATTCATTGAGCAGACGTGTCCCAAGACACCTCCCCAGGGTCTGGTGTGGACTTGTTACTCTGCACCTCACCCTCCTGCGCGCAGCTCCACGATGACAATAGCTAACATGTTATGAGAATATGCAAAATTGAGCACTTTTTAAAATTTTGGATGGGTATAAAAATGATAATTACTTCATGGAATAGGCGATAGTATGCCTAACTGAAAGACAGTAAAATAGGACCGATTTTCCAATTACATACATCCAGACCAGAAACAGAAAAAAAAAATTATTTACAGTGAACCCTCAAAATCCCAAAAGGTGACACTCCTAGAGCATCTGTAAATTGTGGAAAACAGCAAATGTCATATGTAGTCACAAAATGCCTATAAATGCCTAATTTTGTAGTTAAAACCCTAAATATGCTATGTCTCCTGCAGTTACATAATTTAATACTATACTTGCAAAGTCCTAGAAGGTGCTGGATGTTTGGGAGGCATTTTAGGGACCTCAGAGCTTTAGGAAGGATAAAACTGACAACACCGGTGACAGCTAGGCATGGCACAGCGACTTGTTATGATGTGGGAATCCTGGAGCATCTGCCTGAGGGGTCACAGCAGCCAGTCAGGAGCAAGAGCTGAATCACATTCTTGGATTGGCTACTTGCAAACTTCCTCCCTTCCCAGTAACACACACACACACACACACACACACACAAATTGCAGCGGACATTCGTGGCTTCCATTAAATTATGAGTTTTCAAGAACTCTTATAATTAAAAGGAAAAATCTGTGAGCCACTGGATCTGTGATCTTTGAATTGCAATCTCACCAAGGGATCTTTTGCCTTACTACAACTGCACACTAATTTATATCATTGAATATACATATTTTACTTTGTCTCTGGCTAACAAACTTATCCTTCACAGTGTGGCTAGCCAATTAATGTATCTAATGAATATGTAAATCCAGAAACCAATGATCTAATACTTTAACTTCTTTTCTGAAAGTATGTGTCTATATTTTTAATGAACTAAAAATATCAAATAATTTGTATGAAATTCAATTTTGGGCTAATGTAAGGAAAGACAGATAAGTATATAGAGATATTTTATTTTTATGACAAATTGCAAAATATAATACTTTAGTTTTAGTTTGAAAAATTCTAAATTTAAACTTACTATGTAAATAACATAAGTGATCTGACTGATGAGGTCTTCACAAATTTACTCTGTAATTCTATTTCTACTGCTCCACGCAAATTTTAAAGACATATTTTATGTGGTCCAGATTTTTTCTTCCTTAATAAATAATCAATTCCCAAAATGGTAAATTTAAAAATTATAAAATTGTTTCAAAAAGTGAATTTTTTTAGGAAATAGAAATTACTGAAAATGTTGTGAAGTAAGTGCTCTTAAGTAAATATTAATGTGACAACAAATAGGTTAAGTTCTAAATGGTAGAGACTGCAGACAGATTCAGAATGTGGACTTTACCTTATGTCGTAATCTTGTTAGAGGTTGATAGAATTTAAGACCATATGCTGCTTCTTTCATTGGCCTTCCTTCTGATACCAGAAGAACAAATCCAAGAACCAAAATGGCTGGCCAGCTCTGGAACATCTTTATTGATTCTCACCTGTCAAAATTAAAATTATGAGTAATTATAAGTATCAGAGAAAATACATCATCGAAAAAATATTGACTCACACACAGAGATTTCATCTCACTCCACAAAGAATAGCTGCTGCTTCAAAATTAGGCAGCAAAAAATGCTGGGGAGGTCTTGGAGGGCAAAAAGGAACCCTTCTCCACTGTTGGTAGGAATGCAGACTGTTGTAACCACTATGGAAATCAGTGTGGAGATTCCTCAGAATACTAGGAATAGAAGGCCAGAGATTTAGCTCAGTGGTTCAGGTGCCTGCCTCTCAAGCACAAAGTCCTGAGTTTGATCCCAGTAACCACATACAATGCTGGACGTGGTGACTCACACCCGCCAGCAATCAATACCACATACCACAGTGCTGGGCGTGGTGGCTCACGCCTGTCATCCCAGCACTTGGGAGGCAGAGACAGGAGGATTGCTGAGTTCAAGGCTTGCCTGGGCTACATAATGAGCTCAGGGCCAGCCTGAACTACAAAGCAAGACCCTGTCTCAAAAAAAACAAAATACTAATATTAGAGGTCCCATTTGACCCTGCTATTCACCTGCTGCGGATATACACAAAAGAATTACAATATTCATGTGACAGTGACATATGTGCACCCATGTTTATAGCAGCTCCATTTGTGATAGCTAAATCTTGGAAACAACCCAACTGCCCATCAACTCTAGACTGGATAAAGAAGTGGTTTTTTTTTATAAAATGGAATACTACTCTGCCATAAAGAATGATAAGGTTGAATCATTTATACTAAAAGACATACTCATAAGTGAAATAAATAGGTCACAGATGCATAAATATATCTTTTCTCTGGTATGAGAAACTGAAATTGTAAATGTATTCTAGAATGAATGATCAATATTATAAAATAGTAAATATTAAAAGGGAAAGGGGGGTCAGGGGTAAATAATGATGGGAAAGAAAAAGATTGATAGTGAAAAAAGGAAACAAAGGGCCGGAGGGTTAGCTCAGTGGTTCCAGCGCCTGCCTCACAAGCGCAAAGACCTGAGTTCGATCCCCGGTAACCACATATAATGCTGGGCGTGGAGACACGCCCACCAACAATCTACACCGCATACCACAATGCCAGACGTGGTGGCTCACGCCTGTCATCCCAGCACTCGGGAGGCAGAGACATGAGGATTTCTGAGTTTGCGGCGGCTTGCCTGGGCACCATAGTGAGCTCAGGGCCAGCCTGGACTACAAAGCGAGACCCTGTCTCAATAAAACAAAAAAAAAAAAAAAAAAAAAAAGGAAACAAAGCTTGTGTATATAAAGGCAGGAGGTTCTAAGGTGGGTAGGGGAAGGGAAAATGAGAATTAAATTATATCATGTACTGGTACAAATTCTCATTGTGGAGTGTAATTGTGAGGTTCATATGTAATGTACCAATAAATAAAATCAAACTTTAAAAAAATGAAAGAAAAAATATTCAATCATATATAATTCTCTACAGAGTTAGTTAAAATTTTCCTAGCAGTAGCAGCTAAATATATGATAGGTACTTGTCTTCAAATAAAGATCATTCCTTTGATATAGAAAATACTATTTATTTTTTATTCAGACAACCTAAGTACAAATAAAAAGAAATATAGGCCTCATAACAATATATTGGGGAGAAATAAATGAAGGATAAGTCATGAGAAAAAGGAAACTATATAAACTATGGTCAATTTTCTACATATCCCTAATAATTCATTCATTAATATTTATAAATATCTCCTTTCAATGTATTTAATTTATAAACATCAAAATAATTCTGTGGAATTCACTAATAAAGATTTGTGAGAGTTTAACAAGACAGCATTTTGTGGTTAATAGTTAACAAATACATTGACTAAAACACTGTGCAGATGTATTAAAAATAGTTTTTAATAATTTTCCCAGTAGTATTTAAAAGAGGTCTTCTAATAGAATGAGATCCCATTTGTAGATTTCTTCTGCTAGTTCTTGTGCTACAGAGATTTTGTTCATAAAATCTTTCCCTAAGCCAATGTAATGTCTCCAAGAGTTCTACCTAACCTGTTTTGCAGCAGGTTTAGGGTTTCTGTTTTAATATTTGGGTCTCTAATCCACTTTGATTTTAATTTAGTACATGGTAGAAGATATAGATCTAGCTTTAGTCTTTGGCAAGTTAAAGCCCAGTTTTTCCAGCACCATTTATTAAAGAGGCCATCTGTCCTCCATTTATTATATTTGGCTCCTTTGTCAAAGATGAGGTGGCATAGTGTATCTAAAGTTGATTTTTGATCTTCTAATCTATTCCATTGGTCCTCAGGTCTATTATATAAAGGCCCTAAAAAAAATCAGACCCCCCAAATTTATAGACTTAATTCAAAAATAGGCATCTGAAATGAACAGACACTTCTCAGAGGAAGAAGTAAAAGCAACTAAGAAACATGAAGAAACGTTCGACACCACTAGTCACTCAAGATGCAGGTGAGAATAACACTGATATCTCATCTCACTCCACAAAGAATGGCTGCTATCTCAAAATTAACCAGCAACAAATGCTGGTGAGGCTGTAGGGAGAAAGGAACACTCCTCCACTGTTGGTGGAAATGTAGACTGGTATAACTTCTATGGACATCAGTGTGGAGATTCCTCAAAAAACTAGAATTCAAGGTTCCATTTGACTCTGCTATTCCCCTGCTAAATATATACATGAAAGAATTAAATGATTCATAGCCCAGTTGTGTACCCAAATTCATAGCAGCTCAGTTTGTGATAGCTAAATCTTGGAA
>PVIC010003629.1:0-67950 GCA_004025085.1 Thryonomys swinderianus | reverse complement strand
AAAAAAAAAAAAAAAAAAAAAAAAAAAAAAAAGGCTTACCAAGTTCCGTTACCAAAAATGCTAATTTAAAAAGTGCTTCTGAGCTCTCTAGATAGAGATGGATTTGAGGATGGAACATTTAACCTGTTGTTCAGACCTCAGAAAGGGTCAGTGTTGCTCATCTACAGGGACCTGTGCAAACACAAAAGTCCTGACATCAGACCAGAGATTTAGCTCAGTGGTTCCAGTGTCTGCAAGTGCAAGGTCCTGAGTTCAATCCCCGGTACCACATACTACAGTACCATATCCCACAGTGCCAGGCGTGGTGGCTCACACCTGTAACCTCAGCACTCAGGAGGCAGAGACAGGAGGATTGCTGTAAGTTCGAGGCTGGCCTGGGCTACATAGTGAGCTCAGGGCCAGCCTGAACTACAAAGCGAGACCCTGTCTCAAAAAACTTAAAAAAAAAAAAGTCCCTACATCATGGTCCCATGGAGCAATGGCACCCAGAGGCTCACAGGCCAGGTCTGTGGCCCTCCCAGCAGGCACCATCTCAAAAAGAGCTGGTTTAGTGTTCAGAGACTGTAGCAAACCCCAATAATACTGACAGAATTCTCACTAGACTTTTGAGAAATAGTGCAAGCAGCCTGAAATGGCACATACAGAGCGGAGTGAAAAGTGGGTCCCCAAGTTCCACTGACTGCAAAGAGACAGAAGAATTACTCAGCTGCAGACACAGGCCACCTGCCATGAAAAGGAAAGAAACACTCAAAAGACAGAGCAGAGTTATGAACATGATCTGAGAGCTTCGGTCAGGTTTCAGAGCAGCTGTGAACTGACGACGCTGCTGCACCGCTGCTTCTCCCTCTGTGAGCAGGCGTTGGCCGTCGCAGCTGTCCTGTCTGACATGACAAAAGGCCACAGTCAAGGCAGCGTTTAGAGACATAGTCATGTCAACCCTCACAGGGCACTCACTTCTGCATTTGCCCACAAAACTGGTAGCCAGATTCTGTTCCACCTGGCCGCAGGCGTGGCTCTTCTCCAGCTGTTGGCCAGAGGTGGCCATCAGGTTGTTGCCACATTGGTTTCTCCACAGGGCAGCTCACACCGGGGCAAACAGCTTGATGAGAGCATGGGCAGGAAGAGCCAGGAGCAATGAGAACGGGGTGGAACTGGAGTTTTAGACTTTACTGAGGTGAAATTCATATCACATGTGATTGATTGGCCATGCTATTTCATGTGTGCCATTTCACAATGTTGTGCAACCGCTGTTTGGCTCCAGCTTCAAAGCTTTTTGGATACCCCAGAAGAAGACACTCTGTACCTATTAAGCAATCGCTTTCTGTTCCTTCCCCCTCCCAGAAAGCCAATCGGCCTTCTGTCTCTATGGATTTGCCTATGATAAGCATTTCACGTGACATTACGCTGCTATAAACAGGTGACCATCGTGTCTTCTTTTACTTAACGTCTTCAAGGTTTATCGATGCTGCAGCTTGAATCAGTACTTCATGACTTCCACAAACAGACTTTGTAGGGGACAAAAAGAATTAAGATATGTTATATACATACCCCAGTTTATGATGCATGTAATAATTATGTACTCCAAATATATACTAATAAAAATGGAATTTATTTTTTAAACCAGTTTTAGGTTCACCACAAAACTTCATTGTTCACTGCTGGACGTGGTGGCTCATTCTTGTCATCCCAGTATTTGGGAGGCAGAGACAGGAGGATTGCTGAGTCTGAGGCTTGCTGGGCTATATAGTGAGCTCAGGGCCAGCCTGAACTACAAAGTGAGACCCTATCTAAAAAACACAAAAAAACCACAAAAAATTTCATTCTAGGGCTGGAGATTTAGCTCAGTGGTTCCAGCACTTGCAAGGTCCCTGGTTTGATCCCCGCTAACCACAACAATACCTGGTATGGTGACTCACACCCACCAGCAATCAGTACCATATACCACAGTGCCAGGCATGGTGCCTCATGCCTGTAATCCTAGCACTTGGGATGGAGAGGCAGGAGGATTACTGTTTGAAGCTTGCCTGGGCTAGCCTTGGTGAGCTCAAGGCCAGCCTGAACTACAAAGCAAGACCCTGTCTCAAAAAAACAAAAAATGAAACAGAAAAAAGAAACTTCATTCTTTTCTCTAGCTGAGTTACATTCCTTTTAAATGGATGTATTGTGTTTAATTTACTTGTTCATCCATTAATGAACATTTACCTGGTTTTCATATGTGGGCTGCTGTTAATAGCACCACTTGATCATGTGTGTGCAAATTATTTGTATGAACATCTGTTTTTAAGTCTTTTGTGGATCTACATAAAAATAAAATTGTTTGGTCATGTAATTATTTTTTTAATTACATATTTAAAATTTTTATGAGTATGTTTTCAGCACATGATTATATTCATCATGAGGAGTTGGTGCATGTGCATAACCCCTACTTTTTGGTTCCCTTTTGTGAAAGATTTATCTCTTTATTTCCTGTTACCTATAATACATAATAGTTTTTTGTTTTCTGGGGGTTTTTGTTTGTTTGTTTGTTTGTTTTGAGACAGGGTCTCGCTTTGTAGTTCAGGCTGGCTCTGAGCTCTATGTAGTCCAGGCAAGTCTTGAACTCAGCGATCCTCCTGTCTCTGCCTCCGGAGTGCTGGGATTACAGGTGTGAGCCACCACGCCCGGCACTGTGGTATGTGGTATTGATTGCTGGTGGGCGTGAGTCACCACGCCCAGCGTTGTATGTGGTTACCGGGATCGAACTCAGGACCTTGTGCTTGCGAGGCAGGCGCCGGAACCACTGAGCTAAATCTCTGGCCCCCTATTTTGCTCTTTATTTAAACATTTGGTTTCTCATATGAGAGGAATCATTCAATATATAAGCTTATATGTCTGATTTATTTCATTTAACATTATGGTCTCAAGGTGCATCTGTTTTCCTACAAATGACTCAAATTGTTCTCTCTTTATGGAAGAGTAGTACTCCACTATATATAAATGCCACATTTCTTTATCTGTTGATGGACATGAAGGCCTCTTCCAAAATTTAATTTTGTGTGTGTATGTTACTGGAGGTCAATTTAGGACCTTGTACTTGCCAGGCAGGCATGGCGCTGCTGAGCTACATCCCTGGCCCAGATTTGGCTGTTTGAATTGTGCTGCTATACACATAGATACACATACTGAAGCATGACTGCTGTGGGGGCCTTGGACAGACCACTGACCATTTTGGAGAATGACCAAAATCAGTTTTAGTGCTGGCAGCTACCAGGGATTCACATTGCCTTGGAAGCATCAAACAGAAATTTACACTCATATTTATACCCTTCTGTTTCTATGAGAGGGAAACAGCAACTACAGTTGCTGGAGAAACAGTCATTAATCTAAACATAATTACATAATCAAAAGGAGCAACCAAGGGGGAGCAGGGCTTTGGCAGGCCTTTCTGACACGCCTTGCTCTAGTGAGTTTGCAGGACAGCAGTGACCACAGTTACGATATATCTTTCTCAACGACCACAGTCATGCAGTTAACCTAGAGTGGCCCATTTTTACACCATGAGACAGATTTTGCCCTGTGTTATTATTTTTTTTTATTGCTTTGGTATTATGCTGAGAATACATTGCTGTGATATTATGTTTTTAACTCTTTTGGGAAGATACGCAAAAGGGAAATAGCTGAGTCAAATGGAATTTCCATTTTTAGTGTTTAAAGGAGTCTTCACATTGTTCCCATAGTGGTTGGACTAGTTTTACATTCCCACCAACAAAGTAGAAGGATTTCTTTTTTCCCCTTGATTCCACAGGGAAAGTCATTCCTTTTGGAGTAAAATAGAATCTCAGTGTTGTTTTAATTTGCTTCCCTAATGGCCAGAGAGTGGAACATTTTTATATGTATTTATTGGCCATTTGTATTTCTTCTGAGAAGTATATGTTCATTTCATTTGTCCATGTTTGACTGGGTTTTTTATTTTGGTGGTCTAATATTTTTATTTTATTTTATTTACTTTTTGGTTTGTTTTTGAAGACAGAGTCTCACTGTGCAGTTCAAACTGGCCTTGCACTCACTTCACTATGCCTCCCAGGTTGGCCTCAGACTCATGGCAATCCTCCTGCCTCAGCCACCTGAGTGCTGTAATTATAAGCATGTGCAACCATGCCCAGCTAATATTTTCTTTATATGTTCTAGACATTATTGTTCTGTCCAAAGAGTAGCTAGCAAAATTTTTTCCCATTCTATAGTTTGTCTCTTCACTTTGTAGGTTAGTCCTTTAGCTGTGCAGAAGCTGTTTTGGTTCTTAAAGTTATTTGCTGGTTTTTGTTTATTTGACACAGTTTCTTATTACATAACCCAGGATGACCTAGAATTTGTGGCAATCTTCCTGCCTCAGCCTCTCGAGTGGTGGGATTGCAGGTATGTACTACTATACCCAGCTATTCATTGATTTTTAATATTTAAGTATTTCACCCACTTTTTAAAATAAATAAATAAATAAATAAATAAATAAATATTTTAGATAGAGTCTCGTTTTGTAGTTCAGACTGGTCTTGAGCTCACTATGTAGCCCAGGCAAGCCTTGACCTAAGCAATCCTTCTGCCTCTGCCTCCTGAGTGCTGGCATTACAGGCGTGAGATGCCTCGCCTGGCACTGTGGTATGTGATACTGATTGCTGGTGGGTGTGAGTCACCATGCCCGGTATTGTTGTATGTGGTTACCGGGATTGAATTTAGGACCTTGTGCTTGTTAGGCAGGCACTGGAACCGCTGATTTAAATCTCCAGCCCTCACCCACTTTTATTTTAACTTGAGTACTTGACAAGAAATAAGCATCTAGATTCAAATTTCTGTACGTGGATAGCAAGATTTTTCAGCACCATTTGTTAAAGAGGCTCTCTTTCTTCCAATGTGTTTCTTGGCCCTTTCGCAACAATTAAACAGGTCAGAGTGCCCGGGCTTGTTTTTGCACCCTTTATTCTGTTCCATTGACTTCCACGTCTTCTTTGTGCTTGTACCATATAGGTTTCATTTAATCCCTGTAGCTTTGTCATCTAACTTGAAATCCAGTGTTTTATTGCTGACTGCTTTGCTCCTCTTACCTAGGATTGCTTTTGGTATCTAGGATTGCTTTGGTCTCTTCTGGTTCCATACGAATTTTAGCATTATATTCTTTTTTTTTTTTTTTTGCTTTTTGGAGACAGGGTCTCGCTTTGTAGTTCAGGCTGGCCCTGAGCTCACTATGGTGCCCAGGCAAGCCACCGCGAACTCAGCAATCCTCCTGTCTCTGCCTCCCGAGTGCTGGGATTATAGACATGAGCCACCATGCCCAGCATTATATGTGGTAACCGGGGATTGAACTCAGGTCCTTGTGCTTGCGAGGCAGGCGCCAGAACCACTGAGCTAACCCTCCGGCCCCAGCATTATATTCTCTACTCCTGGGAGGAATAGAATTTTGATTGAAATTGCATTAAATCTATATATCAGTACTGGAAGTGTTTTTTGTTGTTGGTGGTGGTTTTTTTTGTTTTTTGGGTTTTTTTTTGAGACAGGATCTCACTTTGTACTCCAGGTTGGCACTGAGCTCATTATGTAGCCCAGGCAAGCTTCAAACTCAGCAATCCTCCTGCCTCTGCCTCCCAAGTGCTGGGATTACAGGCACGAGCCACCATGCCCTGCATTGTGGAATGTGGTACCGATTGCTGTTGGGCATGAGTCACCACACCCGGTACTTGTATGTTGTTACCGGGTTCAAAACAGGGACCTTGCACTTGCTAGGCAAGCACTGGAACCACTGAGCTAAATCTCTGGTCCTCCTCAGAGCTTTTTAGTTTAGGTCTTCTCTATAGGCCATTAGTCATTTTGTGTTATTGATTGACTGGGACAAGGTCTCATTTTGTAGTTCAAGCTGGCCCTGAGCTCACTACATATCCCAGGGCAACCTTGAACTCACAGCAATCCTCCTGCTTCTGCTTCCTGAGTGCTGAGATTATAGGCATGAGCCACCACACTTGGCATTGTGGTGTGTGGTACCGAGGATCAAACTTGGAACCTTGTGCTTGCCATGGTCTCACATATCCCTCTACTACAATCAAGATTATTACGGCCCCATCTCTCAGCCCAGTCTTATCTTTAGGTCACCTGGTTGACTGAGGACCTCTCATCTTTCTTGGGTGCCATCTTCCAGAGGCGCTGGCTTGGAGTGAGAGTGGTGGGTCCAGGCCATGACTCTAGCCACTTCAAGCTCCGAGGAAGTTGTCAGTACCACAGGATAAGGGATAAGGTCCTTCGTAGCAAAGCTCGAGAGTTCTGGCGGGCTGTCTATGGATAATGATAAGGTCTTGTGGACCTGGTACAAACGCTGTCTTGTAGGCTTTGCAGGGATTAGACCAAAGAACAGTTAGTGACCTTATTTTTACTTTAGGGAGAAGTGATGGTGGCCTCCCATATATAATTTTTATTCTTTTTTTTTTTTTTCTTTTTTGAGACAGGGTCTTGCTTTGTAGTTCAGGCTGGCCCTGAGCTCACTATGTAGCCCAGGCAAGCTTTGAACTCAGCAATCCTCCTGTCTCTGCCTCCCGAGTGCTGGGATTACAGGCGTGAGCCACCATGCCTGGCTCCCATATATAACTTTAAGGTAGTGTACTAGATTTGTAGCAAGGCAAGAGGGAATAAACCAAGCTACTTACCACGAGTTTTTAAATCGTTTTTTTTTAAGCTTTTATTTATTCTCTTTATTTGCCCTGAGCTTTGTAGGCAATAGGCACAATGTAATTTTCACTTAAAGTTTAAGGCCTTTGCCAACAATTTGGATATTTGAGCCGTGAAGGCCGGGCCATTGTCGAACCCCTGGTAATGAGGGAGGCCAAATCTAGGGATGAGCTCTTAGAGCAACACTTACAGTAGCAGTCTCCGGTTGGGTAGAGTCGGCTTTTACCCATCCTGAAAAAGTTTCCACAAAGTCAAGCAAGTACTTATACAGGTTTTTACTTTATTTTGCCTCAGTGAAGTCTAGTTCTCAATGTTTTTCTGGCTGGTTACCTCTGAATCGAGTTTGTTGTTGTTGTTGTTGTTGTTTTCTGGTACCTGGAACAAATGTCTATATGCCCTGCTGATTCTTTTGTCATTTGTCTGGTGACTTGACCTGCAAACAGGATTTTTGAAAAGTTGAGCCCAGAACACACCCCAGCCACCCAGGAAGTTAGCCACAGGGCACATACTCATTTTCTAGTGAGGTTTATTTAGCACATATAACTGATAGATAGTTTTATGGAATGATAAAATCAGCATTACTGATGATAGGCTTACATGAACTGTGTACCAAAGTTTTGTCCAAATCAATGACCACACAGTTTTGGGCAAGCACTGTCACCTCAGGAAGGAGGTATTCAGCTGGTAGACTCCGTATGGGAAAAACTTGTCTTTGGTTCTCGCATACCTGGTTCCAGTCGCTGGAGCAACAGCTGGTGATGGATGAGACAGCGATGTCAGCACAGCCGCTCTCGGTCACAAGCGCAGCCCCAGCAGCTTGGCAGGACTCAGGGGTGGCCGCAGCGGCCTGGGGGTTAGGCGTTGTCGCTCTCTGTGTTCCACTGTGCTTGCCCAGGCACAGCAAATACGGGGCCACGGTGCTCCGTGCGGCGAGCATGTTGTCTGATGGCACCCAGTGTGCAGGCCTGGTGTGCCTTCTGGCATCCAGCGGGGCTGGCATGCCCCTTCCTCCGCGGTGCCCAGCTCAGCACCACTGTGTACGCACTGTGCAGCTGGTGGGCAGCGCGGGGCTGGGAGCGTCCAGCGTCTCACGGGCCCCTTCTTGTTACCTTTTTGAGCCCCCAGTCTTGTGTCTTTCCAAGGCATCAATAGTTAAGTCCAGTTTTTTAAAGTTTTCTCGGTGACAGCTTTTTAAAAAAATATCTGTCTATTTTTAAACACCTTTAGGGCCAAACCCAAGAGCTCAGATCTGTTCTCTTTTTTTTTGGAAACTTTTGCTCTTTTTTTACTATCTGGGTCTGACTGGAAAACAAAAAGCCAAATTTACAGCAGCCAAGTTCTTGGAACTTTTAGGTCAATGTGACCCAGTGGGCTTCTGAAAGCCTCTCCAAGAATCCTGTGGGGAACTCCGTGGGTTTTTTTTCTTTTCTTTTCTTTTTTCTTTTTCTGTTGAAATGCACACACCTTTAACTCACCTGTTGGAGTGTTTTTCCACAAGTCCCTGGCAGTATGTGCTTAGTTCTCTCTTACCATTAAGTATTCAGGTCAGTGTTCAGGTCCCTGTTGGGTTGGGTTGTGGGCAGGAGGCCTTTAAACAGTGACTGCCCTCAGCCTCGGAGCCAGAGGTAGGCGGCAGTACAGCAGGCAACAGGTGCTCCTTCCCTGCGGTAAGCGGCAGGTGCTTTTGTTTGCAGTGGGCAGCAGCAGAAGACTCTCTCCCAGGACTCAGAGCCACCTCTGTGGCTTCCTGGAGAATAAGTTCTCTTTCTTACAGTAAAACAGACTTAAGGAGAGAGATTAGAGAGTGACACAAATCTTCCCCCTGGCTGAGCTTCCCTGGGGGAGGCAGAAGGCTTAGAAGATCTGTGGGGAGAGAAATGATCACAGGCCACCAGCTTACCAAAAGTGACCCATTAGGCATTTACATTCCACACCTGGCTCCATACCAGTGAACCAGGCTTTTTACCAGAGACGAAGGCCAACACTGAACACAAGACAAACATGGCACCAGACAAATGTTACCTGAGTGACCACAAAAGAGACTCGAACCCCCAGTGTCACTCTAACCAGTGGGTGACTCGTGCTCTTGCAGTGAGCCCCTGGGCAGAGGAGGTGTTGGGTCATGTCTGACCTCCTCTTGTCCATCCTGTTGTGACCCAAAGCCACAAGGTCTTTATCTCTAAAGGCTTTTCCCTGATAAAGCTCTTGGTGGCAGAACCAAAACCTGCACGAGTCCATCTGTGATCACGGGACCTGGGGACTCGGAACACCTTGGCTTGGCCTTCCCCAGAATCAGGTTTAGCACAGATGGCCCGAGCGGCAGTAGGGTTCCAGTGCTGTTGGCTCAGAGAGATCTCGCTGGGACCTCCAGTGTTATGCACAAGTCCCACCGAGACAATCTCTCAGGACACGACATGATCTTGAAGTCCAAGCAAGACCTTTATTACTCAGCTAAGGCCTATCCTTCCATTCAGAGAAAGGCACCCACTTAAACTAACACACAGTGTTTAAAGGCAAAATTTACTAACCGCCCCCCCACCTGTTACCAAGAGATTTCTATGCAGAAGAGATTAGATCATTCTATTGTTAAAGTGCAGAAGCAAGTCGTTACAGAAGCCATTAACAATGATTAGATCACTGGTTACTACAGAATAGTACATTTTAAAAACATACAATCTGCAGCTTCATGCATCAGTTGGGTGGACAGCTCCCAAGGAGACAAGTTCTGGGTTCACAGGGAGGTTACAGGACACAAGCGGAGGTTTTTTTTTTTTTAACAAAATGGCTGTTTTTATGTCAAGTTGGGTCTTACACAGGGTTCTTGTTTAATCCTTTTCCATCTTGCCTTTTCCTCCATCCCAAGTCCCAGTCCAGGCACCAACTGTAGGTGAGCCCAGGTCCCAACCTCTCTGTTGGGCCAACACCTGTAGCTTCCCACCCAGCCGGCCTTGTTTTAGGACTTATACCCACTACTTTGTTCTCTGTGACCTGGATCCAAATGAAAGAGTCAGAGCAAGATGAACGCGCAGGCAGCCTGAGGTCTCATCCCTTCAGCATGAGAGCGGAGGAGCCCAAGCCCTTGGGTCACCTCGTTCTGTTCACCAACCACAGGCATTAGCAATCATGGTTACACAAGATTCATCTGGTTTCCAATACATATTAGCATAGGCTCTGGTAAACAACTTAACCTCACCTGTCTTTGCTGCTTTTCCCTAATATGCAGTCACTCCTGAGTGTGGCCTTCCTACTTTGTGCTCACAGAGGAAGCCAATTAGGCCTTGATTCTCCTCTGACTTTCAACAAAGGATATTGAAAAAAAAATTTTTTTTTTTGAGACAGGGTCTCGCTTTATAGTTCAGGCTGGCTCTGAGCTCACTATGTAGCCTAGGCAAGTTTAGAACTCAGCAATCCTCCTGTCTCTGCCTCCCAAGTGCTGGGATGACAGGCGTGAGCCACCACGTCTGGCACTGTGGTATGTGGTATTGATTGTTGGTGGGCGTTAAGTCTCCACACCCAGCATTGTATGTGGTTACCAGGGATCAAACTCATGACCTTGCGCTTGCAAGGCAGGCGCCGGAACCACTGAGCTAACCCTCCGGCCTTTTTTTTTTTTTTTTTTTTGAGACAGGATCTTGCTTTGTAGTTCAGACTGGCCCTGAGTTCACTATGTAGCCCAGGCAAACGTTGAACTCAGCAATCCTCTTGTCTCTGCCTCCTAAATGCTGGGATTACAAACGTGAGCCACCATGCCCAGCACTGTGGCATGTGGTATTGATTGCGGGTGGGCATGAGTCACGACGCCCAGCATTGTATGTGGTTACTGGGGATCAAACTCAGGACCATACCTTGCAAGGCAGGCACTGGAACCACTGAGCTAAATCTCCAGCCCAGGATATTTAATTTTATCAAATGCATTTTCTCTGCCATTGGAGATGATTACGTTTTCTCATTAATAGGATTGATTTTCTTATGCTTCTTATTCTTTCAGAATTCTGCAGTTCATGATCTTTACAACTGAGACTGTACAATCACAACTCATCTCTTTTCTGTATTCTATTCTTTAGGTAACTGTCAAGGGAGAGAATTACACTGGGGCATGGCCACAAGAGGGTGGGGACCTTTAATGGCCTCTTAGAATTTATCTTCCACAGATATCTTGGGATTTGTTATATTACTCTGCTGCTTTAATTTTCTGCAATAAGATGAGTAAAGGCCTAGCAATCAAATATTAATTAAAAGAACTGGTGACACTAGATTAATAGCAGAGAAACTAAGGAAAAACACCTCTAAAGAGAATGCTCTGGAGTCTTTTGCTTTTCCATTCATTCATTCATTTGTGGTTGTGGTGATTGAACCCAGGTTCTTCCCACTGTATTATATCCCCAGCCTTTGTAAATATTTATTTTGAGGGCCAGGGTTGTAGCTCCATGGTACCACGCCTGCTTGGCAAGCAGAATGGTCCCGAGGTTGATCCCTGGTACTTCCCCACAAAAACTTTCATTTTGAGATAGAGTACTCTCTATCCCTAAATTGCCTGGGCTAGGGGAACATGCAGTCCTCCAGGTTCAAGTTTCCAGAATGCTAGTGAACTGGAAAATAGTTTCTTCTGTTAACTGGCAGGCAGAGGAGCCGCTCCCTGCCTTTCTTTCCTCCTCTTTTTTATGACCCTGATGACTTCTTCAGATAACACAGGAATGTCTTCATCTCCAAAAGAGTTGTACAAAAAAAATGAGGCTAGGTAAATATGCTTAGGGTAATGTAATCTTTTGACCAATTAACTTGTGTTGCTTGGAACAGAAAATTGATGTAATAAGACCCTGGGGCTGTATCTCCATCTCTTATTGTAGCCTCTTACCCAGTTGTGTGATTCTATGCTCCTTATGGCTAAATATGGTGTTTGTAATTTAAGTGCCTCATATCTCGGGCCACACCTGCTTTCCTAGTCTATTTAAGACCCCTGCTGTGGTTGGGGAAGGGGCTAACTGCTTTGGAAGGAATTCCAGGTTGGTCTCAGGCGGCAATAAATACTTTGCCTCCAAAACTCCTGAGTGTGTCTTCTATTCTCCTGGACTGGTTTGATTTATTTTCTGCTGCTTCGTTAGAATTACAGATGTGCACCACTAGGCCCAGCTTCTTCCTTAACTTTTAGGACCACTGATCCCATGATGAGGACGCTAACTTCAGGATTTCATCTAATGCTATTTACCTCCAAATACTACCAGATGGTGGTTAGAGTCTCAACACATCAATGAGGCATAATTAATTCCATAATAGTACCTAATTTTAAACATGGTATAAAAAGCACAAATCCAACGAATCTGTCTCTCCCTCTCTCCTCCTCCCTTCTTTCTCTCCCCTTCTCCTGACCCCCTAAGGTACCAAAGGAAGAGATAGCTATGTACTAGACACAAAGAGTCTTCACTAGGAGTGAACCAGCCTGCACACAATCTTGGACTTTATGGGGTCCAGAATTATAAAAACAAGTCATTGTTCTAGAATGTATGATAGATTTTGTGAAATAGGAAATATTCAAAGGGAAAGTGATAGGGGAAGAATAAACATTATTTGAAAAGAAAAATAAAGTACAGGTATATAGGGGGTGAGGGGGTTGTGGGGTGAGTAGGGATATGGGTAAAAATGAGAATTAACTTGAGTCATATACTGGTACAAATTCCCCAATGTTGAGTGTGATTGTGAGCTGTAAAACATACCATATATAAAACATACCAGTAAAGAATTCAATTAAAAAAAAGTCATTTGGGGCCGGAGGGTTAGCTCAGTGGTTCCGGTGCCTGCCTTGCAAGTGCAAGGTCCTGAGTTCGATCCCTGGTAACCACATACAATGCTGGGCATGGAGACTCACACCCACCAGCAATCAATACCACATACCACAGTGCCAGGTGTGGTGGCTCACGCCTGTCATCCCAGCACTCGGGAGGCAGAGACAGGAGGATTGCTGAGTTCGCGGCGGCTTGCCTGGACTACATAGTGAGCTCAGGGCCAGCCTGAACTACAAAGGAGACCCTGTCTCAAAAAAAAAAAAAAAGTCATTTAACCCACCCAGTCTGTGGTGACTACAGATGTATCACCTAGAGCATGCTTATCTGGACAGTTGAGATTTGTTACTCATTGTAGCTGAAGTGACAACGGCTAAGAAGCAGGATCAAGACAGGCGTGGAGGCACATGTCTGGGATTCTATCACTCAGCCTCCGAAAGATTTTGCTTTGAAACCAGTGCCGCGGGGCACCCTGAGCTCTCAGGGCCACCTAGGGAAGTATTTCCCAAAATCATCCATCTGTGCATGTGGGAACCAGCCTATAAGCTCAAACCCAACCAGGAGGCGATAAAGATTAAAAATAAAAAGACACAGCCGGGAGTGGTGGCTCATGCCTGTAATCCCAGCACTCGGGAGGCAGAGACAGGAGGATTGCTGAGTTCAAGGCTTGGCTGGGCTACATAGTGAGCTCAGGGCCTGAACTACAAAGTGAGACCCTGTCTCAAAAAATAAAAATAAAAAATAAAAAGACACAGAAGCAAGTTAAAAATCTGGGGGACCAGGGTGGGTCATACCCTCCCTTCTCGATATAGAGCCTCAAATGACTGGCACACCTTGATTTTATTTACTCAGACTCAGCCACGAGAAATTAGAGTTCCATGGGACTCACATGTCTCCCTCCTGCCATGGTACTTCTCCGGGTAAACAACTTCACCTCAGGTGTTTTCACCTTTCCCTATAGTGTGCTGGCACGATTGCATGCTGTCTTTTCCCCAGTGCTCGCCAGGGAGGCCAATTAGGCCTCATTCTTCCTATCTGGTCTCCCATAGAGGCACTCAGAGGCCACTGCAACCATAGTACAAGAGGGTCAGGTTCAAGCCAGCGACAGACCTTGGTGTCATCTGTGCTGTGCATCCAGAGTGCAAAAGTTGTGGAGTCATAGGGACTTCTACCCAGATTTCAAAAGGAAACTTAAGCTTTACTCTCTGGGTCATTCTGACAGGTATGGATTAGCTGACAGCCCCGGCTCCCCTACCCAGCTTGCACCGCACTGCTATCACCTCTCTGAAGAAGTGCTGGGGTAACTGCCTCTCCTAGAGATTGGCAGCCAATCAAGATCAGTGGGAGAGTTGATCCTATCATCGGGGCTCAAAGCCTGGAGCCGCAAGCACAGTTACCCTTTGCTGATTCACAATTTCTATCTGAACTGAGCAAAAGAAACTCCATCTGACTGGCAGTTATTGGTTATCTTGATTTCATTGTTATATGCTGTATACATGCATTGGATTCTGAACCTGTACCAAATAAATTTAAAAATTAAAACAATAATGCTAAAAGAAGTAGCAGTCATTTGTAATAGCCTGGATGGAGGACTGCCTGATCTTCACAACATTCGTGCTTATCATGTTCAGTCCTTTGTACATAAGACTTCCTTCTGTCTTAATCTCTCGTGGCCACAGAATGGCTTCATCTGATGTTACTGTGTGTGAAACTGTTTTTGTTCAACAGAATACCACGTTCTAAGTGTTAGTGTCAAGCCAACTCCTGGGCATCAGGGCCTGCCTTCCTCTCTCCTATCCTTAATTAAAAGGCTTTAACCCAGTGCTAAGGGTGTAGTTTAGTGGTAGAGCACTTGCCTAGTACGTACCAGGCCCTGGTTTTCATCCCCAGGATTGTAAATTTTTTTTTTCACAAATAATAGTATAAATGAGATGGGGAGACAAGTTACCAACTGGAAGAGGTTATTTTCAAGAGATGTACTTGGCAAAGGAATACCATTGAGAATATATGAGCTTTTGCAAATAATATGATAAAAATAACAATAAAGATGAGACAAAATAACCAAGAACTTGAATTATCTGTAAGCAAATGAAAATACATTCAACCTCACTAGTAATGAGTAAAATATAAACTGTTATATGAAAAATGTTCATACCCATTTCCTATAGTTAACAATTTCCTACAAATTTGGAGAATTAAAATGGGAGAAATTTACTTTCACAGCTCTAGAGAACTAAAGTTTGAACTCAGGGGGTCTTCCTAGGTCTCAGTGTCAGGGCACGGGAAGATCTTCTTGGGGGGGTGTCCAACCAACCCTTGATACCTTTTTTTTTTTTTTTTTTTGAGACAGGGTCTCGCTTTGTAGTTCAGGCTGGCCCTGAGCTCACTATGGTGCCCAGGCAAGCCGCCACGAACTCAGCAATCCTCCTGTCCCTGCCTCCCGAGTGCTGGGATGACAGGCGTGAGCCACCATGTCCGGCATTGTGGTATGTGGCGTTGATTGTTGGTGGGCGTGAGTCTCCACACCCAGCATTATATGTGGTAACCAGGGATCGAACTCAGGACCTTGCGCTTGTGAGGCAGGCGCCGGAACTAACCCTCCGGCCCAACCCTTTATACCTTTTAAGTTTATAAAAAACAAAAATACCTACAACATCAAATACTAGAGAGAAAGGAGAGTAGAAAGAACATTCACACACAGCAGGAGGAGTTGGAATAATCTTATCTTCACCAGCAAGATATGCCACATGAGGCAATACCTGGGAAAGGTGAGAAAGCAGGTGCGTATCACATACTTGATCCACTCCCTAATACACCCAGAACACTCAGATACCTTGCACAAACAGATGCATACAGCCCTTCTCCCAGACTGCAAGCTCTTAAGAGGTAGAACTCCCCAGATAACCATCAGCAGGAATGCATGACATGCTGATTCCTTTGAATAAACACATTACAGGCCCAGTAAACCTCAAAAAATCATGTCAAAAAAAAAATCACGTCAAGACTGAAGTCAGGTTACAGAAAGTAAAGGGAATATGAACTAATTGCTTAAGGTATTTAATGTTCATATTGGTTTTTTTTGTACTGAACATCCCCAGCCCTTTAGAAATTTTTTTTTTTTTTTTGCTTTTTGGAGACAGGGTCTCGCTTTGTAGTTCAGGCTGGCCCTGAGCTCACTATGGAGCCCAGTCAAGCCGCCACGAACTCAGCAATCCTCCTGTCTCTGCCTCCTGAGTGCTGGGATTACAGGCGTGAGCCACCACGTCCATCATTGTGGTATGCGGTGTTGATTGTTGGTGGGCGTGTCTCCATGCCCAGCATTATATGTGGTTACTGGGGATCGAACTCAGGTCCTTGCGCTTGTGAGGCAGGCGCCAGAACCACTGAGCTAACCCTCAGACCCCCTTTAGAAATTTTTAAAAGAGGGCTGGGGATTTAGCTCAAGTGGTACCATGCCTACCTTGGAAGCATAAGGACTGGAGTTCAATCCCCGGTACCACAAAAAGAAAAAAAAAATTAAAAGAATTTTGAGATAGCTGGGCATAGCAGTGCATACCTATATTCCCTGCACTGGAAAGGCTGAGGCAGGATTGCCAGGAGTTGGAGGCCAGATTGGGCTACGAGTGAGTTCAGGTCCAGCTTGAACTACGGTTTTGTTTTTGTTTCTGAGACGGGGGTCTTGCTTTGTAGATCAGGCTGGCCCTGAGTTCACTATATAGCTCGGGCAAACCTGAAACTCAACAACCCTCCTGTCTCTGCCTCCCGATTGCTGGGATTACAGGCATAAACCACCATGCCCAGCAACTACATATTTTTTTGAAACCCTGACTAAAAAAAACAAAAATTAATTAATTAATTAATTAATTAATTAAATGCATTTATTTATTTTTAAAAATTAGGTCTCACTAAATTGTCCAGGTTGGAGTTGAAGTTTTCATCCTCCTTGGCCTTTCAGAATGCTGGGATTTCAGAGGTGCACCAATATTCCCAGCTTGGTAAAGGTTTAAGAAGACATAAAACATTGGCCTGGAGGTATAGCTCAGTGACTATAGTATTTAGCATGCACATGGTCCTGGATTGAGTCCCAAATCTAAAATAAAATAAAGAGATGCTAAATTTAATGCTCAGTGACAGTGCATACATGCCAAGACAGTGAGACATTCCATAGTTAACCATCTCAGTCTGAGGAAGTGGGGAGGAGGCAGAAGGCAGGGACTGGAGCACAAAGGCAAGAATATAAGAAAACATACTATATTTTAAAAAATAACTCAAGGCACACATTAAGATCTGACAGTGTCGCATATATAGTATTTATGGTATCCTTCATATTTTTTAATGCCTAGAATATTGCATAAGGCATAAAAAAGAGAAGATTTCATGTGTCCCAGATCCTAGGGTTCTCTGTATTTTGGAAATCAGTGTCTCATGTTTGATCTAGAGTGTATATTTCTTCTAACACTTAACAGATCCAGGATTTCCAGATGCTGTGATTCCCCAGCACTCACCCCCGGCTTCTGCGAGGCTGGGAAGAGGTGTCCACGTGGCCAGAGAAGCATGGCTCCTACCCAGCGGGCCCCAGGCTGCTGTTCAGGAACAGGGGGCCTGTGCAGGTGTTGAGGCAGGCTCCTGAGCATCTGTGTTGCCCCAGGTGCCCAGCCCTGACATCATTCTTACAGGTACTGCTCTCAGACAGCAGCGGCTGTGCCTTGGAGTACACAGAGGCTGTGCGGTGCTGGCCACGTGACTCTGCCCACCTTTCCACGGGGCCACATGAGCCAGGGTTCCTGTCACTGGGTTCCTGTCACTATGGGTCCCTTCGCCCTCACTGGTTCTCCCCAGCCCTTTTCCTCTGGCAACACTTGCCTAGGTCATTCATCCTGGTGAGTCCCTGACCGCCCTGTTCACCGTCTGCGCCCCTCTCCTGCCTCACAGGCTGCCATTTCTTGACTCCCACCCCTGGGCACTCTGACAACCTCCGCCAGTCCTGTGGGTCTAAAGAAGACCTGCGGAATGAATGATGGTCCCCAAATCTGTACCCAGTTGGCCTCAACCTAGACCCCTGACTCATGTCCTCAGCACTCGATCTGTGCTCTTTGGGCACATCATGGGCACCTCTGTCCAGACAGGACTTGGGGTGCCACCTCCCAAGGCACAGAGCCTACACTGCAGGACGTGGCTTGCCACTCTTAGCTCCCACAGAAGCCTGCACAGCCCCTGACTCCTTGGCCCTCACTTGACCCCCAATCCAATGCTGTCCTAGAGGTTCTGCCCAGAAAGCTCTTAACAGGCCCACAGCAGCCGTGGCACAGCCAGCACACTTGCCTGAGCCTTCACCCTATTGCCAGGACTGGACTGGCGCAGGGACTCCTGTGTCCCCGCCAACTCATCTAAGCCATCCGGAAGGGAGACTGAGGCGCTGAAACAGCTGGGCTCGCCCTCCGTTCCATAGTGGAGCAGACAGGCTGGTAAACTTGGAGTTAGCCACAAAATGGAGCACTCTTAAAGCTCTAAAATTCAGGTAATCCTGCAGGAGACAGGAGGACGGGAAGTCAGCTCAGCTTTCAGAGGCTCAGAGGCTCCTGATGGGCAGAGACACCAAGAAGCCTGGGAGACAAAATCATTAAGATCAAACCCACTGAGGCAGGAGAGATCTGCCTGGGTCCAAGGCCCACCGGGAACTTTCCCGGATGAGAAGGGGCAAGAGACACATGTGCCGTGGTCACTGAAGTAACCCACGGCTGGCTGCCTTTATCTTGTTATCACAATAGAAACCACACCAGAGAGAGAGGTGAGGGATTCTGAAGGGGCAGGTGGAGAAGCCTCCAGGGCAGCTGAAACTCCACCTCCATTTGTGATGACATCAAAAGACAGGGTCCTGCCTACCCCAATGGATGTCACAGAAACTCTGATGCTTTGTCCTTTAGGTCACCCCGTGGCTCCCCTTCGTGCTCAAGCATCATCAAAGACCTTGTTCTTTTTTTTGAGGCAGGGTCTAGCTTTTGTAGTCCAGGCTGGCCCTGAGCTCACTATGTAGCCCAGGCAAGCCTCGAACTCAGCAATCCTCCTGCCTCTGCCTCCCGAGTGCTGGGACTACAGGCGTGAGTCACCATACCCGGTACTGTGGTATGTGGTATTGATTGCTGGTGGGCGTGAGTCACCACGCCCAGAATTGTCGTATATGGTTACCAGGATCAAACTCAGGACCTTGTGCTTGCAAGGCAGGTGCTGGAACTACTGAGCTAAATCTCTGGCCCTCAAAGAGCTTGTTCTTATGTCGATACAATTCTGTCCGATTCTCCCGATGGAGGGCAGAAGAAAACACAGATTGGGAACAAGGCCATGTGCCCGAAACCACCCATGGCTTCTCTTTGCTCATGGGGTCAAATGTTAACCGGTTACGCCCCTGGCAGGGTACCCCAGGGCTGTCCCCTCCCTCAGGACATGCCTCCCCTTCCTGTCTGCTGGGAATGGACGCTCTTGGCTCACTTGCAAGTATCTGATCCACCCTTAGCCTGCAGGGATCAGCTCAGCCGTCTCCTCCTCGGCTGCTTCCTCTGCGTCAGGGTCACCACCTTGCTCAGCTGGCACCTTGTATAGCTCAGCTTCCCCTGTGGGCAGGATGGTCTGACGTTGACATTAGTGCCGCTTGGTGCGTAGCAAACGTTTGTTGAGTTTGGCAAACGTTTTTGTTCTGGAAATCATGGCCCAGTATTCCCTAGTTGTGGCTTTTGTTCTCCATGGCAGATTGATAATAACTCACAAAGATCACCTACACTTGGAATGTGTGAATGTGACCTTGTTTAGAAAAGGAGTCCTTGCAGGTGCAATTAATGTAAGAAGCGTGGGGTGGGGAGGTTATACCTGAATACCTACGTGGCACCCTATGCCAGTCAGCCTCCTCATTAGATGCAGGCAGATTCGATGGAGCCCTGAGAAGAAAGAGCCTGGGGTTGGAGAGATGTGGGCACAAGCCAAGGAGGGCGAGCAGCCCCATTCTTTGGGAGAGCCAGGAAGGACCCTCCCCTGGAGGCTTCAGAGAGAACACAGCCCGGTCCACGCCTTGACTTTGGACTTCGGTCTTTAGAGCTGTGAGAGAGGAAATCCCTGTTGTTTTCAACCAGCCCTTTTCAACAGTTTGTTAGAGAAGCCACAGGAAACAAAAGGTACGGCCAGGAATCTCTTAATGATTTCATTTTACATTTTACAAGTTGCTATTGAGGTTGAGCATATTTAAATTCATCTATCGGCTATGTAAATTTCTCCTCAATGTAGTGTCCTTAAAGCATGGCTTCATTGAGATAGAATTTCTGTTCTGTGCAACCTGTGTATAGAGAGTCTTCAGCTCCCCAGTGTGGGAACATGGGCCTCCGTAGTGGCCATAACCCGGCTGGCTGCTCTTAAATGTGTCTTGCCAACACCGTCCTACGCTCACGTCCCCATGTTCCTTTGCGGAGGTCGCATCAGCACTGACATCTGAAGTTACCAGAGGTTCGAGGTGAAGGGTTAGTAGGCCGTGGCTCTCACTGGCCCAGCTCCAGTCACAGCCAATGGTTATCGCAGAAGTCCTGCCAACCCGTGCTGGGACTCAGTGCCAAGAGCCCTCCTGAGGGACCTCAGCACGGGATGCTCACGGTGTCTAGCCCAGGGAGGGATGGGGACACTGTCAGACCACCGTGGAGGGGCGGTGGAGTGGGGTCTTCCACTTCCCAGGACCTTGGAACACGAGCAGCCAACCTTGAGGGGTACTCATTTCAACCCAGCACCCAATAGCAGCTTACTCTCTGCCCTTGTGATCCTGTCAGTAACCAGGACAATTCCGCGCTCCTTGTGCCGCAGAGGGCTTCATGGGGTTTAAGGAACTTACCAGAGGTCACACAGTAAGGAGGAGAATCAATAAAGGGTTGAATGAATCTCAACCCTGGAGCGAGCCCCTGCCCACGGAGGCTCCCTCTGGTCTGTCATCCCTCCTCTAGGTGAGAGAGACCCTGGACCCCGGAGGTGGGGACAGAGGGCTGGAGATTTAGGGCAGGGCCTTCCTAGCCCAGGGGAGGCAGCACTTGTGCCATGGTCCAGGTAGTTTGCAGCCTGTCACCCTCTGGGGGACTTTTTTCCTCATCTGTGACTTCCAGTCACTCTTGTACCAGACAGAGCAGCCTTGCCCAGCCCACCCTACCTGCTGTACTATCCGCTGTGCCAAGGAAGCTGTGAGACACAGGATAGCTCTGGGCCTAGGAGAGGGTAGGTGTGGGACACACCCCTGCCAGGTGTGGGCTGGGAGTCTGGTGGGGCAGGTCTCCTAGGAGGACCAGAGCTCAACAGAGGCAGGGTGAGTGGGGCAGGAGCGGAGCTAGGCATCGAGGCGGAATGTCGACCAAGGGCACTACCAAGGGTGCAAGCTCGGAGCCCACGCTGGGGTATGTGGTGCTGCAGGGGCTGAGGGGCAGGGGCAGAGGGTCCAGGCTGGGGCCGGATGCTGGGGAAATGGAATGTGAGGCTGCAGGAAAGGACATGGCCAGGGGTCCAGGAGGCAGATTGGGAAGGGGCCTGGGCCTAAAGAATGACAGCTGGATATGGGGCCCTGGAAGAGAAAGGCAGCCTGATTCTGTCCTCTGTGGCTTTCTGAGCATCACTTCCCTGTGACAGACAGGCCCTGAAGAAGCACCCAGCACCCAGACCTCTGTCCTTCCTGGAAAAGGCCCCTCTAGGAGGCAGCAATGTGGAAAGAGGGGGAGCAGGACAGGGTCACCAGGATTGTGATCATTGTGTCCAGGAACGCGGGGCACTCAGATAGGATGGAGCCCATCCTAACAGCAGCAAGGAGGGCAAATCAGGTGGCCACTCAGAGCTGCATTTTCCTCATTCTGTAAGGTTTAAAAGAAAGTGATGCTTGAAAAAAAACCCAACTCAGCTCCAAATGGCCGCTTGCCCTCCAGCCTCTGTTCTGAGCTGTATTCCCTCCCTGTGGGAACTGCTGGCTCCTGTGGCAATCTGCCCAGCTTCGTCTAGTTTCTCAAAATCTGTCCCTGAAGGGCCTTTGCATGTGCTGGCCCTGCACCCTGAATCCCTTCCCCGCTGTTCAACTACAGCCCTAATGGCTGCTAGGTCTGTGGCCAGGCTCTGAAAGGCCCCTGCAGAACACTGAGCCTGCCTGTGATTATGGCTGTGTACCACAACATAACTGAGGCTTCCACTGCATCTACCCATGGGCCGTATGATTTAGAGCACAGCTGGGCGTGAGAGAGCCTGTGTTGGCATCTGCTGTGCTATTGGCATGGGGACAAATTGCCTCATGATACCTTTCTCGGCTTGCATCTTACTAAGCAGAGGGATGTCATTAATGACCTTTGAGGTCTGGTCCATTCTGGGGTAGTCACTGTATGTTCCTCGCCAGCCCCTGCCTCAGAAAACCCCAAGTGCTTCTCCCCTACTATGGGGCTGAGGCAGCCCCAGCTAATGGGGATTTTAGGGACCTCGGCCCCTGTCTGTCAAGCAGACACTTCTGGCATCTCAGTTATTTTACCAAGTACCACGTGTGTACAGTGAGGACACAGGTGGTTTTACCTGCCTGCACTGATAAAAAGTGACCACACGAGAGATAGGGTTCTAGGCCAAACACCAGGACCTCTGGGGTCCTCAGCTCACTCCAGTTCCCTGAGACATTCAGGCCCATGAAGGCTCCTGGTCCTTCTTGGACGGAGGTCTGGCTGGGGCCCCTCCCAGGCTGGCTAGAGGGAAGGCGCTGGCTGGGGCCTCTTCCAGACCAAGCCAGGTAGCCACTGAGACTCCTTTGCAGATACAGTTCCCTGACACATTCTGTGTGTTGCACCTTCCTCTGTACCAGAATGATCCCCAGGCTGCCATGGGGGGAGGGCACTGTGAGCCACATGAGGTTGCCAGAGACAGGGGAGCTGCAGGCTGGGGCGTGGGTGGATGGTGTCCCCAAAGGTGGGCAGCGCTGAGCACTCAATTCACCCCAACACACCACCTGTCCAGCAGAACAGACCCCTTCGAGGACACAGTGCAGCGGCTGCGGGAGGCTTTCAACTTGGGGCAGACGCGGCCAGCCGCATTCCGGGAGGCGCAGCTCAAGGGCCTGGGCCGCTTCCTGCGGGAAAAGAAGCAGCTGCTGCGTGATGCACTGATCCAGGACCTTCAGAAGGTGACTGAAGTGGGAGGGGGCGTCCGGTAGCAGCTGCTGTGTCCTTTCTAAACCAGGGCCACGCCCTCCACAACATCCTTGTCTCCCCAGGGTGGGTTTCTATGCCTTGACATGAATGGCTGTGTCTCCAAACCTATTCCTGGTTTTTTTAACAGACCCTCCCCTACCAGGGAGAGCGTCACAGGCACATGAACTCAGGGTGTCCACAGCCACCCTGTGAGACAGGCTGGACTGCTGTCCCCAGGTTCCAAGCGCTGGGGAAACTCAGTGCTAACTCACTCACCCAGGGTCACAAGTAGAACTGGAGCCCAGGCAGCCAGAGTCCGGGCTCCCAGCCGTGCGCATTTCCCACGGGCTACTGTGCTGCCCTCCCACACGCTGGACCTCGGGCCAGCCACAAGCTGACCTGCCATTCCATCTCCTCACAGTCCCCCTTAGAGTCAGACGTATCTGAGATTATTCTGTGCCAGAATGAGGTGGACCTAGCCCTCAAGAACCTGCGGGCCTGGATGAAAGACGAACCAGCAAGCACGAACTTGGTAAGTCCCAGGGCCAGGCAGAGGTAGGAGGAGGTGGTGGACCAGGCCAGTTTGGTCCAGGCTTCTTCCTGCCCAGTCTTTTTTCCAGGGACTCCATCCCCCAGGGAGGAGAGGACCCAAGGGTAGGGCGGGGTGGGGCGGGGCTAGCCCTAGGCAGGGTCTCACGGTCCTTCCCGCCCTTCAGCTCACCAAGCTGGACTGTGCCTTCATCCGGAAGGAGCCATTCGGCCTGGTGCTCATCATTGGCCCCTGGAACTACCCTGTGAACCTGACTCTGGTGCCCCTGGTGGGCGCCATCGCTGCAGGTGAGGAGAGGGTCCCAGGCCTTGTGCCCTCCAGCCCAGCCGCCCTGCACAAAGAGGGCCCAGCGTCCCAGTTTCAGCAGCCCTGACAGTATGAGAACATCTGCCTCTCCTCCTGTCGCCCAATTGTCCTGCAGGGAACTGCGTGATCCTGAAGCCATCAGAAAAAGGCACGGGCACAGAGAAGGTGCTGGCTGAGGTGCTGCCCCAGTACCTGGACCAGGTGACAGTGCCCTGCTCCTTCACACCCAACATCCCTGTACCCCTGGCCCTGCTGGCTGGGACCTTCCTATGTCTCAGGGCTGTCCCAGAATTGCCTATCCATCTTGCAGAGCTGTTTTGCTGTGGTGCTGGGTGGGCCCGAGGAGACCCAGAAGCTGCTGGAGCACAAATTTGACTACATCTTCTTCACAGGTAAGGATGGTACTGGCCAAGGTCCTGGGGCAGGCTCCGGCACAGGACAAGGTTAGGGAGGAAGTAGAGGGAGCAGGCTGTAGTCAGGGGTAAGGAACAAATCAGGAGTTGGAGATGTCCCAGGAGTCAGCAGCAGCCAGGCTGACTGTTAACCCCCAGGAATCTTAGAGAGATTAGATCCAGTAATGGCCGGGCTGAAGACATCCAGTGGGTGGGCCAAGCCAGGGGCCCAGCTGTGAAGTGCCTCTGTGGAAAGAAAGGGGCAGGAGTCATGTGCCTAGACCATCTAACCTTTTAGAGCTTTCAGTGATAGAAACAGCCTGCTGTGGCCCAAGTGCCACAGGTTTGCCACCACTGATCTAGCCTGTTGAGGATGGGGTCTTCTGAACACATCCCCAGGGAACCCTCATGTGGGCAAGATTATCATGACTGCTGCTGCCAAGCACCTGACGCCCGTCACCCTGGAGCTGGGTGGCAAGAACCCCTGCTACGTGGATGACAACTGTGACCCCCAGACCGTGGCCAACCGCCTGGCTTGGTTCCGCTACTTCAACGCTGGCCAGACCTGCGTGGCTCCTGATTACGTCCTATGCAGCCCAGAGACGCAGGATCGGCTGGTTCCCGCCTTGCAGAATGCCATCACCCGTTTCTATGGTGACGACCCCCAGAACTCCCCCAACCTGGGCCGCATCATCAACCAGAAACATTTCAAGCGGCTCCAGGAACTGCTAGGCTGTGGCCGCGTGGTGATCGGTGGCCAGAGCGATGAAAGCAATCTCTACATCGGTGAGCACCCCTCCTGACTCCAAAGCACAAATGCTTCTGAGCTGTGACTCCCTGACTGTAAACCCTGGTCCCATACCTCGGGATCTGTTGAGCTCAGACTCCAGTTCTTGGGCCCCAGGGTATGATTTAAAAGACCTCCATCATGTCATCTACCGTCCTTGAGGAAACAACCCAAGAGCCTCAGATCCTATGAGCCTGGGAGGTCAAACCCTGGGACTCAGGCCTAGAGTCTGGTCCTGGTCCTGCCCCTAGGAGGTATCCCAGCTACTGCCTAAGGCTGAGCCACCCCTGTGTCTGAAGCCCCCACAGTGCTGGTGGATGTGCAGGAGACCGAGAAGGTGATGCAGGAGGAGGTTTTCGGGCCCATCCTGCCCATGATGACTGTGCGGAGCCTGGATGAGGCCATCAACTTCATCAACCGTCAGGAGAAGCCATTGGCCCTGTACGCCTTCTCCAGTAACAGACAGGTGGGGCCCAGTGTGCTGCAGGTGACAGACAAGCCAAAATGGGTACAGACTGGCCAGATCCCCTTTCACAGCTTTCAGTGGGGGGAAGGGCCTTAGGACAGCTGTCATCTCAAGGACACCTATGATCCAGGATGCCTAGAACTACTATGTCCTGCACAAGGTTGACCAGCAGAGGGCCTTGGGCAGGGCGGCCAGCTGTTCGTCCTAGCCCAGGTGGGCTCCCTCTGCAGGAAGAAGTACTCTAGGAACCCGTTTTTCTGTACCCTGCAAAGATTTTCCATGGCGAGGAGAGACCCCCACCATGGGGTTAGGGGACTGCACAAGGTTGGGGTCCCACAGGCTAGTCACAGTGGGGCCTCCTCACTTTCCTACAATGTCCCCACCACACTGCCTGCACCTCTCAGTCACTGGCTTGAGGCTTCAGCGCTTCCTCTGTGTTTTTATCCTACTTGTAGCAACCACACTGCACCCAAACCATCCCCGAGAAGTTGCCACCCCTTCCAGGGTGCTTAGGTGGGAGGGGAATGCTCAGTGGGGTTACCTGGGGGAAACACTGGAGATGTGGCTCCTCTGTGGGACGGTCAGGTCTCCAGCCCTCCTCCTCGGTGACGGGAGCCTGCTTCCTCACCTCCCCCATTTCCCCAGGTAGTGAACCAGGTGCTAGACCGGACCAGCAGTGGAAACTTTGGAGGCAATGATGGCTTCCTGTACATATCTGTGCTATCCCTGCCGTTTGGAGGAGTAGGTGAGTCCCTGCCTTCCCTTACTGTACAGCCCCCCCCCCAGTGGGGCTTCACGCACATCTACAAGTCTTTTCATTTCTTGTTCGGCTTTGGCTCTCTCAAGGCCTCAGTTTCCCTATCTGTGAAATAATGCTCTGTAGAACTGCCTGGTTCCCTGAGCTCACTGCCAGTTGTGGGCTGCTGCTGGGGCTGGGGCTGGAACTGGGCAGAGTCCTAACCTCAGACCTTCACTTCCTGTGCCCGTACAGGGCAAAGTGGGATGGGCAGGTATCACGGCAAGTTCTCCTTCGACACCTTCTCCAACCACCGTGCCTGCCTGATTGCTCCCGCTGGCCTGGAGAAGCTCAATGAGATCCGGTACCCACCCTACAGTGCCCAGGCCCAGAAGCTGCTGAGATGGGTCATGAGATCCCACAGCTGCACCCTTCTATGAGCACTTGCCTGTCTCCAGCAGACATCACCAGCATACATCACCAACTCCTGCTGTTTCCTGCTGGTGGCTGCCTAGCCCCTGACCTGCCCTGAGCTGCCAGCTGCTGCCCACCTGCTCAGTGGACCTCGAAAGGCAGGTGTCCAGCTGAGGCCATGAAGAACCCACTCTTGGGGCTCAGCATGATCAGACCTCCAGCTAGGCAGGGCCTCCGGGTATCTGGTCTGGTTCCTTTCTATTCCTTAGTCCCCTCTGTAGCCTCCTGTCCCTCTGCTCAGATAGGTCTGGTGACGGGAAATCCCTGTGCCCCAAAGCTTGGGAGATTCTGTAGCTAGAGAATACTCCATAAATACATGTATAAATAGGACTCCAAAAGGCAGCACCAACAGCTCCATGCACACTGTGGGGTGGGTATGCCCAACCTGACACCATCTGATTTGAATTCTAGACTTGGTTCAGTGGTGAAATCTCCCTACAGCGTATCATTGACAAGTGTTCTGATGCTGTGTGTGGGACTGGCGTGTGGGGTGTGTGTGTGTGTGTGTGTGAGAGAGACTCAGTCATGATGTCTGCAGTGGGCATAGGCAGGGGATGTGCACACAGTGGCCCCATCTGTCCTCCCTGCTCTCAGCTCCCAGAAGTGGCCTTGGCTGGCAGAACCTAGTACTAATGACTTCTTCTGACATATGGGGAAACTGAGGTCTGAAGGCAGGACAGGGGCGAGCTGAGTTCACATAGGAAAGCAGGACAGAGCTGAGCAATGGTGGATTTACTGGGAAACATGGGGATCAGTGTACAGCAGGCTGTTCCTAGCAGACCTGCAGGTGGACCCAAGAGGGCTTTCAGTGTGCTCCTGAGAACACAAAGGGGCACCCTTCTTGCCAGAGGGCTGGGGACTGAAATCTGTGCCCCCCACACCCAGTTAAGTTTCTCTTTTCAGGGCTGGTGATGTATCGCCTGCCTGGCATTCCCAAAGTCCCAAGCTCAATTCCCAGTTCTCTTTATTGGACAGTGAGATCTGTGAGATGGAAACAGGTCTAGCTTGCTGGGACGTCCCCAGTACCACAGCACTGATTCCCTGGGGTTGCTTATGAATGAATGAATGAGTGAGTGAGTGAATGAATGAAGTGGGTGTGGGGTGTTGAGGGAGGAGGGAGAGATGGTGCCAGGTTGTCTGTGCTGCCTCTTGCCCACACTCCTTCCCAGCCAGCCCACAAGCCCTCTGAAAGAGAGTTGAGTCTCTCCACTGGGGCGGCCTCAAGCCAGCGCCCCATCCTGAGAACCAGACTGACTGTGGACGCATCGTTAGGCAGGCCCCATGTCCTCCTGTCCCCAGCTGGGCAAGATCAGAATTCAGTTCCCAGTGGGCCCTGAAGCAGGTCCCTCGTTCCCCCTGTTCCCACCTCTGTGCTGGCCACCCACCTTCCAAGGACTGTCCCACCACCCCCAATCATCAGCCCGTTCTGTCCCTCCTACCCTTCCTGTGTCGGAGGCATTTCCTGAGTCAGGCCACGTCACAGCAGAGGCGGAACCACCTTTATTTCCACTGCCTGACTCCTCCTGGCGCCATGCCTGGGGTTGGATTCCACACAGCGGCAAAGCACCCCTGAAAAAAGCCTGACTTTTAAAAAGCAGTTCCTCAGGACTAAGCACTTGGTCAGGGCCACAGGCCCTGCAGGGCAGGCCCCGCATCACTGTGTCCCCCGCTCCTGGGACCCTGTGGTGTGAGCTGCCCTCAGGAAGAGAAGGCCGGTGAGTGGCTGGCTGTATGTGCCCCTGGGTCTGGGATGTGAACTTGAGAGCCCCCAGCAGGCAGAAAGGAGGCATTGCAGGTGGGGCGGAGGGAGAAACCTGGGCTCCAGCTGTGTTCTCAGCTGTGTTCCAGCTGCTCAGAGGCGGCCCAGAGAAGCTGGTGGAGGAGGCTGGCAGCTGTGGTTTCTCTGAAGGGCTGCTAGAAGGCTGGAGTATGCACTAGACTAAGGGCACAGGGTCAGCTGCAGGGACCTGGATGAAGACAGCTCCTTTGGTGAAGTGGAGAGAGGGCTGGGTAGCGGTAGGGAGCAGGGACCAAGCTCTGAGTGAGAACCTGGCCCACAGGGTGGACAGCAGGGAGCGGGCTCCAAAGCCGCTATGCCATGACCCTCAAGAGTGACTCCTTGGGGCCGGCGATTTAGCTCAAGTGGTACTGTCCCAACTTTGGATGCTCAAGGGCCCAAGTTCGATCCCCATTACCACACACACAAAAAAAGAGTTTGTCCTAGGCCACAAGGCCCCTCTTGGGTCAGTCTTTACAAATGTGGTGTTGGCTGAAGTTCTGATACCCTTCTGAGCCTTGGTTTCCCCAACTGGAGTGATACAGGCCCCACTGATACCCGAGGGATCACTGTCCTGAGCCTGCACCCATCCCAGAGTGCTCTGCTTCCCCGTGCTCACTGGTCCTTACTTCTTTCTATGCTAGGAGAGCCTCACCTGTGACAGGCGGGAGCTCAGGCCCAGAGAGGCCACTGACTCTCTCCAGGCCACAGAGCCTGTTAGGGGTCGATAAGTTAGAGCCAGGGGAGGCCCCTTCCCTTCTACAAATAACCACTGAAACAGGCGAGCTAGACTTCTTCCAGCACCTCTGCCCTCTCAGAGCTGGAGGGTCCAGCACCTGGTGGCAGGAAGCCCCAGTGGTCCCCAGGAAGCTCCAAAATAGCTAAGTGTACTGGGCACCTGTGCTTTCCTCAGAGGCCCCAATGAGACAGCAAGATCGCAGAAGCCCATGTGAGCCATCAGGGCAAAGAGCAAAGCATCAGATTCAAAAGCAGGGCTGGAGGCCCCTGACCAGAGCACAAAAGGAACCATCCCACCAGCATTTGGCACTTGCAGGGCAGTGTCTCTGCCAAATCATTCTACCTCCTACAGCTTCAACTGGCTGCCCACAGGGCTGTTTGTTGCTGCTTCAAGGTTCAGTGACCTTTAGCAAAGGCCCTTCATGGAGGTTTCTACCCCTTCTTGGGTTAAATGCAGCTGCCCTGGTGGATCAAGGACAAGTCACAGGCCCCACAATCCCCAGGCTGAAGTTAGGGAACCTGCAGTGTGATGCAGAGAGCAAAGGGCAGGCGCAGGCCACATACAGAGCTGGGTACGATCTGAGCAGCTGTGGGGAGGCTAAGCCAGAGGTGGGCAGAGCCCTGGGCTGGCTGCGGGCCTGTCTCTAGTATAGGGCCAAGTCTGACAGAGGCAGGTCTAGGACTCAGCGCCTGGGGAAGCCTCACCTCAGGACACAGTGCCTGCATGGAGGAAGCAATGGCTAACCAGGCTGGACGTTGCCCTGCCTTTTGCCCAGGAACCTCTGGACCTTTTGGTTCCTGCCTGAAGACAGCTGAATTGGGTGAGAGGGACAGTTCTACGAGCTGGTTGCAAGGGACTCTCCTTTGGTCCTTTACCCTCGCCCTGAGAGTCAGCAGGGAGAGGATGGATCTGACTGGACATAGTGGCTTCCAATCTCAGCCCATCTCCAATGAGTTGTGTCTGTGTGCATTTTGTCTGAGCCTCAACTTCCACATCTATAAAATGGATCTGTGGGATCATTTCCTAAACAAAAAAATGGACTTATTTCAGCCATACTCTCCCTGAAAATGCTAAAAATACTGGACAAAATATTTTAAAGTTTTTGTTTGTTTGTTTGTTTGTTTGAGTTAGGGTTTTGCTTTGCAGTCCAGGATGGGCTTAAAATAGTTATGTGGCTCAGGTTGGCCTTGAACTTGCCATCCTCCTGCCTTGGTCTCTTGAGTGCTAGAATTACAGATATATGAAGTTTTGTTTAAAGCATAAAAGAACCGTAAAACCCAGGGCCCACAGGGTATGGCCATTAGGGCAAAAGTGACCCCAGCCTTTCGGAAGCCACAAGGACTGATGTGGTAGCTGAGTTGGTGGGGGCAGACTTCTCATTCAGGGGGCTAACAAGGCCCATCCCTGGGCAGGAACTTTCCTGGCTGGGTCTGGTGACCAGAACCCAGTCACTACCTCACAGCTGGCCCACCTTTCAGTAGCTTTAGGGTTCTCTGTGAGATCCCCGTTGACCAGCCAGTGACACCTGGCCCAGCTCCCACTGTCACCCTTGACGGTGAGCTGTGCAGTGGCCTCTAATCTGCCACTCAGCAAAGCTTCCTGGAAGGCTGTCATCCAGGTCCAGGATGTCATCTTAGAGAGTCCAGGCAAGTAACTGTCCAAGGCCATTTGCAGCTTCCGGGGGAGGTCCCTCTGGGTGGCCCTTGGAGGCGGGGCTGTCTCTGTTCCTAGGAGAAGAACAGAGGGCAGAGGCAAGAATCTGTCTCCAGGACCTGAACCCATCAGGCTATGCCACACGGGGTGGAGCTTAAAGGGACCCCCCCTGTACTTTGACCTTTGGTCACACAGGCCTCAGTCTGTGCCTCCCACCCCTGCTGTCCTCCAGCTCAGCATAAATACTTTCTGCCTGGCAACCTCGAACACATAAGCACAGCCTGTCTGGGGGCGAAACTCCAGCCCTAGTGACCTGGGGAAGCCCAGACCATCACTGACAGGTAAGGAACTTCCCAAAGGCCCCTGTGCCAGTGCAGGGAAGCACAAAGAGTGGCTGGAGGGTGCAGGTTCACCTGGAACTTGGATACACACAGCTAACTGGTGTGGCACACTACGCTCCCTGCATCGTTCTTGACTTTCCCACTTATAAAATGGCCACAGCCCTCCTCTGTAGGAGGCATGCTGCCGCCCATCCACATACCTGCCCTAAGTGTCTGGGACCCTCTGAGTTCTCCAGAAGGAATAGAAAGCTGTCTCCCCAGAGCAAGAGAAGAAGGCCAATGCCCACCCTGAAGGAACGATCCATAGGAGGGACTTGAGGTACCAGAAAGGACATGTTTTAGGCTGGGGTACTCTTGAGCTGGGCCTCTGGGGTACCAATGGGGCACAGCAGAAGATAGCCACACCTTTGAACAGACAGCTGCCCAGCTTGGAGTCTTTGGGCCCTGGAGAGCTCACTGCCACCCACCCAGCTCCGGGCACTGAGCCCTGCGTCTAGGCCCAGGTCTCCCATGCCTGCCCACCCACCAGGTATTTCACTCGCACGGGGATGTCCTGGCTACCTGTGCCACAGGAGCCCCTGCGCCGTGTGGCCGTGACTGGGGGCACCCATGGCAACGAGATGTCAGGTGTTTACCTGGTCCGGCACTGGCTGCGGAGCCCCGCGGAGCTGCGGAGACCTAGCTTCTCTGCGGTGCCCGTGCTGGCCAACCCAGAGGCTGCAGCTGCCTGTCGTCGCTACATAGGCCGTGACCTCAATCGCACCTTCACCAGCGCCTTCCTTACGTGAGTGCCACTGCTTCAGCTGCCAGCGGGGCGGTCCCTGCCCACTCTGCTCTCACCCCCTCTCCGTCTGTCCAGCCTGGCCCCCTGCTTTCACTTCAGAGAAGCCCAGGTCAGCGTCACCTCCTCCAGGACGCCCTCCCTGACTGCAGGGTGGGTCATGGCCCGCTGGTTTTCCAGACCTCAAGTTGCCTTCAGATTAGCCTCACAGGCCGTGTTTATTGGCCTTGTGCCCCAGGCCCAGCCCAGGATCCTTCAGGGGACAGTCACAGGCCCCACCTCCAGTCAGGCGCCAACTAGTGGGTGAGACAATGTGAATAGCACCAAGGTGCTGGGGTCAGCTTGCTGGGGGGGCACCGAGAAGCGCTCAGGAATCAGGACAGGAGGCTCAGTGCGGGGCAGGGGGAGCAACACACAGGATGTGGCGCAGCCGGCGGCAGCCCAGGAAGAGTCCCTGGAGGAGGTGGCGTCTCAGCCAAGCCCCAAAAGGCGAGTGGAAATCAGGAGAAGAGAGGAGCTTCCAGCAGGGGGGGCGTAGCACAGGCCAAGGCCTTGCACTGTGACCAGCGCGTGTTTGGGAGGAGAGGCTGGGGTGAGAGCAAATTGAGGCTGAGGGGTGGGGCAGGCCCGACCCAGAGCTGGCCTTTCGTGGGGAAGCAGGGAGCCAAGGAGGCCACAGCCACACAGGTGGGGGAAGTGGGCTCGCTGTGTCTCCTGCCAGCTACACGATGCTGTCCTTTCCCTGGCCGGCCAACTGCAGATTGAGACTACGGGTTGTGTCTCCTCTCCTGCCCCACAGTTCCAGGGCCACCCTGGATGAGCCTTACGAGGTAACACGAGCCCGTGAGCTGAACCAGCTGCTGGGACCCAAAAACTCCAGCCAGGCCTTCGACTTTATCCTTGACCTGCACAACACCACAGCCAACATGGGCAGCTCCCTCATCCTGAATGACACAGACGCCTTTGCCATGCACCTGTGCCACTATATACAGGTGGTTTTGGCCTTAGCCAGGGCAGAAAGAGGGGAGGGGGGAAGTGGGTAGAAGGGTCGGGGACCAGGCCACACCGCCCTTTTCCCGGGGGTGGAGACAGTCCCAGGGCCACCACCTGTGGATACTCCAGGCCGTTGGCTGGGTCAAAGTAGGTAGCAAGTACCCAGTGTTTCTGCGATGCTGCTCTGCCCTGCTGCAGTTTCCTCCCAAGTAAGCCTGGGTTCCTGATCTACCCCTTCCACCTCCAGCTGCAAAACCCTAAGACCCCCTGCCCGGTCATACTGTATCAGGTGTCCGAGGAGGAGACATTCAGTGTGCCTTCAATGGCCAAACACGGACTAAGTGAGCTGGGTTTCTGGGGAAGGGGGCGGGGTCGGATGAAGGGGGCAGGGGAAGGGGTCGGATGAAGGGGCGGGGGCGGAGCCAAAGGCCAGGAAATACAGTAGGCCCAGGGGGCGGAGCATCTCAGAGGTGAGTCTTCCACTTGGGGCTTCTAAACCCCTGGACCGCCCTGTTGACTTCTGTCCTTCGCCCCCAGCTGTGGAGTTGGGCCCCCAGCCTCAGGGTGTGCTGCGGGCCGACATTTTCTCCCGGATGAGATCCCTGGTGACCTCTGTTCTGGACTTCATCGAGCTCTTCAATCAGGGTGAGACTGTGGTGGGAGAAACGGAAGTCCAGAGGAACGGGCTGGCTCTTAGAGCCCCGAGGGAGGCAAGTGCTGTATCACCTTGGACTCCCGCACAGGCACAGCCTTTCCCGCCTTTGAGATGGAAGTCTACAAATTCATGGGCTTCGAGGACTTTCCACGCATGGAGGATGGGGACTTGGCTGGCGTGGTGCATCCCCAGTTCCAGGTACGTGGGTGGAGAGGTCCTGGGGCCCGCTTGGAAAAGCAGGTCTAGAGAGAGGGTCCAGGCCTCCAGAAGATCCTCGGTCCTGTGAAACCAGACAACAGGTGGCTGGCTCCAGACACCTTCTTGTCTTCCTGGGACCCCCATATCCAGGCCCAGGATAGGGGCCACAGCAATTCTCACGGCCCCCTTAGATAGCAGGAGGTGGCTCCTCAACTTCTGGCAAAGAGGTGAGAAAATGTGAGCAGAGGATCAAAACCTGAGACCCAGCAGCTGGCAGCTGCTGCTCTGTTTGCTGCTACATCAGGGTTCCTGTTCAATAGGCTCTTGTGCAGCTCCTGTGCTTCTGTTCCTGTTAAGTTTTATTTTAAGGTATTCTCTTACTTGAAATGACATTCTGGGACAGGGGCACCATCTTTACAGTGTTTAGGGGTGGAGGATTTTTAGGCTAGCCCTACGCATCTACTTTACTGATGTTAGTGGTCATTTTAAGTCATTTACTTTAAAAAGTACACTCATGGCCGGACATGGTGGCTCACACCTGTCATCCCAGCATGTGGGAGACAGAGGCAGGAGGATTGCTGAGTTTGAGGCTCACCTGGGCTACATAGTGAGCTCAGGGCCAGCCTGAACTACAAAGCGAGACCCTGTCTCAAAAAATAAAAAAGGTACAGGGGTGGGAGGGTTAGCTCAGTGGTTCCGGCGCCTGCCTCACAAGCGCAAGGTCCTGAGTTCCATCCCCGGTAACCACATATAATGCTGGGCATGGAGACTCACACCCACCAGCAATCAATACCGCATACCACAATGCCAGGCATGGTGGCTCACACCTGTAATCTCAGCACTTGGGAGGCAGAGGCAGGAGGATTGCTGAGTTCAAGGCTTGCCTGGACTACATAGTGAGCTCAGAGCCAGCCTGAACTACAAAGCGAGACCCTGTCTCAAAAAGGGAAAATAAATAAATAAATAAATAAATAAATAAATAAGGTAGTCATGTAGCTGGGTGTGGTGAGGCACACCTGTAATCTCAACTACTTAGGGAAACAGACAGAAGGAGCAAATGGTCAAGGCCAGCCTGGGCAGTTTAGTGAAATTCCATCTCAAAATTTTAAAAAGGCTGTGGATGTAGCTTAGTGAGAAGGTCAGTTTCCAATACTGCAAAAAAACAGCACAGTTAGCAATCACATGTGTAACATTTCCGTGACATAGCCATTTTAATTTATGGCAATGCACTCTGTGACATTTCCACAGGAACGAATCATTGAACAGCGCATTTCTAACAGTGCATTGAAACTAACCTCATCATTAAGTGACATCTGACGTATTTGGGAGGGAGGACAATCTCTTAATAAGTGTATTACTTAGATGCAGATGACAAGGCAATTTTATGAACACTCATGAGATAAACAAAGTTAATACTACTGAGCAAACATGACAGCAATCAAGGATGATTAATCACAAATCAATGTTCATCTTCACTGAGAGACTGTTCTTTCTTTGCAAGGCAGTTACCAGCTACAAATTTATAAACTAATGAGCTTATTCTAGCTATAAGCAGACATTAATTGCAGTAAATTTGTGTGCAATTAAGCTAAGTGATAACACATACAAGCACATTTCTATAATCCAGGGTATTGTGCAAATATAAATGACACAGTCTGCATTACAAATACATTTTAGATAATATACAAATAAAATGTAATTTTCATGCATGTCAAAAACATTAGACTCATCGGGACTGGGGATTTAGCTCAGTGGTTCTGCCAGGCGTCAGCCTGGCAAGTGCAAGGTCCTGAGTTCAATCGCCAGTAACCCCAATGCCAGGCATAGTGGCTCACGCCTGTAATCCTAACACTCAGGAGGCAGAGGCAGGAGGATTGCTGTGAGTTTGAGGCTTGCCTAGGCTACATAGTAAGCTCAGGGCCAGCCTGAACTACAAAGCAAGATCCTGTCTCAAAATACATATCTATATTTATGAGTCATCAATTGTCTTAATTTCATCAAATAGCTAGTTTGCAATGACTAGAATTTATAATAAAATTCACTGTCATGATATAATCATTAGGAAGGGAACATGGATTTAGGAAGAAGCAGCACTGATACTTTCAATAAAATACTCTCTTTTTTTTTTGAGACAGGGTCTCGCTTTGTAGTTCAGGCTGGCCTTGAGCTCACTATGGAGCCCAGGCAAGCCTCGAACTCAGCAGTCCTCCTGCCTCTGCCTCCCGAGTGCTGGGATTACAGGCATGAGCCACCACGCCCGGCACTGTGATATGTGGCGTTGATTGCTGGTGGGCGTGAGTCTAATAAAATACTCTTTTGAAAGAGCAGAAAATAGCTGGGTGTAGGGGCGCATGCCTGGTGATCTCAGCTAAGGAGAGAGGCTGACGCAGGAGGATTATAAATTTGAGCCCAAAGTGACAAACTACAGTGAGGCCAGCCTGGAGTAAATAAGGAGACCTATTTCAAAAATAAAAAAGAAAACAAAGTAATAGCACTAGATTTTTAACTCTATATGTCGCCTGGCAGTATTATGAATACACTGCAGTATACTCTGTGTCAAGAACATTTTAAGCATCATTAACCTGCTTAGTTTAGATCTCAGAGTAACAGGACGAATTATTCATTTTACAAACAAGGAGAATGAGCAATATGGAAGAGTAATAACTTGTTCAAGTTTACATGGCTAATAAAAATACAATCCCAGGCTCTGAGCAGTGAAATTCCCATCCCCATAACCACCGTGACAACTGTCTTCCCATGGTGTCCAATGTCTCCATTTCTAGATGTAGAACACATTGGCATGCCACCAGACGCTGTACAAGGGCCAAGGAAGTGAAGGCTGTGAAGGGGTGGGCATCTCTTGGGTGCCACAAGCTGGGGTTGTGCCCCTACTTACCCCCCCGGTCCAGGTGGAGCACCTTGACCCCAGCAACCTTGGTCTTGGCTTTCTTCCCAGGACCGGGACTTTGAGCCCCTTCGGCCTGGTGCACCCATCTTCCAGATGTTCAGTGGTGAGGATGTGCTCTACAAGGGGGATTCTGTGTACCCCATGTTCATTAATGAGGCTGCCTACTATGAGAAGCGTATTGCCTTCATAAAATCAAAGAAGATTACAGTCTCAGTACCTGCCGTGCCTATGCTGACCCCCACTGCTTCCCCACTAACCTAGCCACACCTGCCTGGCCTCAGCCTTCCCATCTAAACAATGGGTGCTGAGGCACAGGGGTCTGGGCATCACACTCCTTGCCAGGCTGCCCAATACCAGGGAGGTTTCCTGTCATAAAATGGAAAATGACCGAGAGCCCGCGATGCATGTCTTCTGTCATGCCTGTTCCCCTCTGGCCAAGAAAGTGGATGGAAGGAGGGAGGATTAACCACAGGTGTGGGGCAGGTCCAGCCACGCATGCTGTGTCCTGGGCCCAGTGCAGCTCTCTCTGCCCAAGCTGTTCACGTACACCTGGGGGAAGACCCCATAATGTATTGAGGACCAAGAGTGGGAGTGTCTTGGTCCCAGAAAAGGGGCTTTTATGACTCAGAAGGGCACGAGCTGTACAGCCCTGGGCCACAGGGTCTGCATGGGGGAGCAGAGACATGTGCCCATGTGTGTTCAGGCCTGTGCCCACGTGTGTACACGTCTGTGCCCATCTCTACCCGGAGTGCCTGTTGGTGTGTGTGCATTTTCCCACGCACACATTTCCTGGATCCCTAATGTGTTGGATGCTCTTCCAGGGCCTGGGAAAATGGCCCCTGTGTGTGTTTCCCAGGGATTACTAGGCCCCGTGCCTCGGTGGCTCAGGAGGGCTCAGGGCCAGGGCTGGAGACCCAGAGAGCTGCCCAGCTGAGCGTTCAGAGGAGGTGCTCAGGGTGGGAGCAGAGGGAGGTCCGACGCTCCCCGTCACCCCCACCATCCCCAGGCCTCCTGCACTGGCGTCAGAGGTGGGAGCTGGCAAGGGTCCCCTCTGTTCGCACCCAGGAACCTCCCGGGCACCCACAAACTAGGCAGGCCAGGATGAGGCGCAGCTCTGCAGCCAGGGATGCAGAGCCCGGGGCTCCAGCCTCTCATGGCCTCACTCTCTGGCCCTTGCACCCCGCCCAGCCATCCATCTCCCTGCGGCCATAGCTGCTGCACCGCTGCCTCCTGGTATTGAGCAGCGAGATGAAAAGGTGTGAAGGATACCGGGGCGCCAGGGACTGGCTGGCAGGCAAGATGGATGAGGGGCCGGGGGGGAGGGGCATGTGTGTGTCTGCTTCCCACCACACAGACCAAAGGCGCCTCGGGACAAGACAGCCCAGGCTGCCATCTTGGATCTGGCTGAGGAGGAGCCACCGAGAAGGGAATGAGCCCCAGTCCCTCCATCATCCCTCCCATCCCCCGCCTGCCACACTCTGAAGCCTGGGCAAGGCAGCCACGCTGCGCTTCTTCGGTGGCCCCTGGGAGCTGCTGGGAGACCCCTCTTGTGTGGGGCCCCACCCGGCTGGGCGTGGGTTTGTGCATCAGCTCTCCGTCCTTGGGCCGGCCCACTCTCCCTGTGGGACCCTCCCAGCTCTGCAGGTGGCAGTCACAGGCCTGGAGGCTGAGCCAGAGGCAGCTGAGAGCCTGCCCCACCCGAGGCCTGCCACGGTGTCCGGATCAGAGGGAAGCAGCCCCTCCAGCCATAGCCCCTGCCTTTTCAGACGTCTCAGCACCAGCCTCTTAAGGAGAGGGATCCCAGTTGAGCACCCCCAGCCAGGCCTGGGGTGCTCCCTCCCAGAGTGAGCTGACCTGGGATGGTCCAACCAGGTCCAATAACAGCCTTGGCCTCAAAGGACCAGTACTGACTTAGGGGGCACCCCACCCTCTCTGCCTCCCAAATGCCTGGCTCCGGGACAACTGGGCACACCAGCTGGAGAAGGTGCTTGTTAGGCTGGACAGGGACAGTGGACACAGTGATGCCCACCCAAGCTCTCTGACCTGGGCCAACTCAGAGTCTTCGCTCATACCTTGTTGGTGGCCTCAGGGGACCATCGCCCAGGGACACTGCCCCCCAGTTAGATGGGTAGTGCCTACTGCTCTCCAGGCTGGGTTGGACCACTTCGGGCTGAAGAGGTTATCCACAGAGGTTAGTCGGGGAAACTGAGGCACACAGATTCCCAGGGACCAATCATCATCACCCTGTTCGTGGGGCTTTGCTTCAGGAGGGGCTCAATTCCCTCCTGCCAGGTCTGGGGGATCCATGATCTGCTGTCGGTGCCACCCCTGTTTCCTGTTCCCCTCGTCTCCCTGATGACACCCGCAGGCCCCGTTGACAAGCCCAGTCCAGGGGTCTGGGTCCTGGAGGGAGGACGCCACCTCTGCCATTCAGCCCTCATCTGCCACTACTGCTCTGCCCCCCGGTCTCCCTAAGGCCTCATCAGTCCCAGCCCCTCCAGCCAGCCAGGCCTGGGCCCCTGTGGACACCCAGTTTGTCCTCAAGATAGGGGCTCCACCTCGACCTGTGCCTGGGCCCATTGATCAGGAATGGCTGGGGGGCTTTCAGCTGGGAAAGGAGAAAGCTGGAGAGAAAGACACGGAGGGAGAAAGGGGGGCTTGTGACGTCAGAGCCTCCCCACCTGCCCCCTCCCACATGGGCCCGCCCGGAGCCGGACCAGCCCAGCTGGTGGCCCAGCCTCAGACACTGCAGTCTGAGGGTGGTTTGGAGAGAAGCTCGGAACATCCCAGAGCCGGGACCCCACCTGTGAATGCCCGGTGCCCAGCTGGGGCAGGAGAACCTCAGCCTGGGGCGTGAACGGAGGCCAATCGAGGAGGGAAGGACAGTCCCGCAGAGCCTGAGACAGTGCTTGCCTGAGAGCCGAGCCGAGGTGCTGGGGACAAGCAGTCCAGCAGCAGCGGACCAGCTTCCCGGCGGGCAGGGCCCCTCGGGTACCCCAGCTCCAGCGGAGAGCTTTGCTTCAGGAAGTGGACGTCCAAGCTGTCCCCATGGCAGGTATGGTGCGGGCAGCACGGGCAGCCTCGCAGACGCAATCAGACTCCAGGGTGGAGGGGCAGAGAGGGGCTAGGACCAAGGAAGAGGGGTGGGCAGAGGCCCCCAGGTGTGGTCTCAGGTGGACTTGCCGCCTCTCAGGTACAGTTATGGGGGTGCCGGGAGGCAGGGCATCCGTGCCCCTTCTGGGGAGATGTGTGGGCTTGTGCCTATCCCTTGCCCTCGCTGGCTTGGCCCCTGGAGCTGAATGAGGACTGGATAGGAATCCTGTAACTTCCCCTCCAGACCTGCTGCCCCATTTCCCTGAAAATTGTCAGCTCTGTACTGGCTTCTAGAAGTTTCAGGCAGACGACAGTCTGCTCCCCAAAGCTCCTGAAAGTGCTGAGGGTAACACGTTGGCTGGAAAGGCAGAGTGACCCATAGAAGACCTGGGCCTGTGTCCCTCCTCCAGACTACAGGCATCCCGTTTAGTGAGGTGCCGCTTCCCACCCATGGGTCTCAGGACTGCTGAAGACATGGCCCCACACCCTGGACCCCACACACTCAGAGACACCTGAGGCCAGCTCTGGCCAGGAACTGCCTCTGGGACCTCACTAGACATAGTGTGTGCCAGGAATCTCCCTCCACCCTCCGTCTGCTAGTTCAGCCACCTGTCCCCACATCGGCCAGCCCCCCTCTGCTCAGGGCCCAGGATTTTATGTCATGAAATGCCTCACAGCCGGGGACTACTGGAAACACAAAACTTGTCCTGACTCCTGGGCTCTGTGGCTTCCGTGGCCCCACCAGGTCCTCAGTCCCTCATGAGGCACGGTGTGCTAATACCTCTCTTTTTCGGTTCCTTTCCCTTTTAAAATTTCAGGCTGTGCTAAAAGATATGTAAGAAAATTTACCACTGTAGCCATTTTTAGGCTTGTAGCTTAGGGGCATTAAGTACATTCACACTGTTGTGCAACCATCATCTCCAGAACATTTATAAGCTGCCAAACCGGAGCTCTCTACTGGGCAGCTCTCCATTTCCTCCTGCTTTCTGCTTCTGTGGTCTTGGCCTCTCTGAGTCCTACCGCACTCGCCCTTTGTGTCTGCCATTTTTCACTTCACCTACTGTTTTCATGATTCCTCCATGTTCAATGTTCCTGTTTTGTTAAGGTGAATAATATTCCCCTGAACATCTACACCCCACTTTATGTGTCCATTCGTCTGTCAGTGAACACGGGTTGTTTCTACATTTTGGTTTTTGCCAGTAATGATGCTGCTTTGAAAATGGGTGTACAGATAATCTTGGTTTCAATTCCTACTTTCTTTTTTTTGAGACAGGGTTTCGCTTTGTAGTTCAGGCTGGCCCTGAGCTCATTATGGAGCCCAGGCAAGCCTCGAACTCAGCAATCCTCCTGTCTCTGCCTCCCGAGTGCTGGGATTACAGGCGTGAGCCACCATGCCTGGCACTGTGGTATGTGGTACTGATTGCTGGTGGGTATGAGTCACCATGCCCGTTATTGTTGTATGTGGTTAGTGGAGATCAAACCAGGGACCTTGTGCTTGCTAGGGAGGCACCAGAACCACTGAGCTAAATCTCCACTCCTCAGTTCCTACTTTCAATTGCTTGGGTATAGACTCGGAAGTGGAATTGCTAAATCACAGGGTAAGTTTTTCTTTTCCAGTACTGGGAATCAAACCCAGATGCACTCTACCACTGGGCTACATCTGCGACCCTTTATTCATTTGTTACCAGGGATAGAACTCCATTTTCATGTTTGCCAGGCAGGCACTGTGCTGTTGAGCTATATCCTGGCCCTATTTTTAAATTCTTAGATAGGATCTAAGTCACTAAGCTTCCCAGGCTGGCCTCACTCTCCCCTCCCTAATCTCTTTTGGTTTTCAAGGAATTCCTATTGTCTTCCCTGGCAGCTGTACCATTTTACATTTCCACCGACAGCACAGAAGGGCTTCCATGTCTCCACTCCCCACCATTTGTTAATTTGGGTTTTTTTTCTTCTTTTCTTTCTTTCTTTTTCTTCTTTTCTAAATAGCCACCTTGATTTGGGTAAAATGTCTTACTGTGGATCGTGTCCAGATTGCTCTTCAAGACAGGATCTGTAGGAAACAGTGAAGAGGCTTCTGCAGGCAGGATGGGGGATGTTTCCAAGGTCTGGCGCAGGTCACTTGGGGAGAGGGGGTCTCCCCTCAACTCCTAAAGCAGCACCAGGCGCGGGGAAATTTCCCTTCCAACTCCCTGCAGCTTCACACATGCGCTCTCCGCAACAGGTGTCGTTACGGGCCTGCTGGGCTCCGGGCCTGTCATCACGCGTCCTCACACTGGCCCCACTAGGCAGGTCTGAAGAACCCACTCTGGCAGGTGTGGAAACTGAGGCTCCAGGAAGTGAAACAGTTTGCCTAAGGCCACACAGCCTAAGGATAGCTCAAAAATTCCCTTGGGGAGCAAGATAGGTCCCACCTCCACTCTCCAGGAGCTTTCTAGGGGAAAAGCTTTAAAATGAACCTTAATCTCACCAAGTGGTACTGACCGGGGACACTGGGACACAGGCGGGGAGGGCTTCCTGGAGGAAGAGGGGCGAGGGACAACCTGAGGACACCGGGTGGCTGAGTGGTGATGGGTGAGCGAAGCCGTGGGACCCACGCCAAACCCCCTCTCTCTAGCCTTCCTGTCTGCTGGCCTTGGCGTGCTCGCACCCTCAGAGGCCTGTTCCCTCCCCGTGACCGGCTCCAGCTGGGAACCCCCACTAGGAACACCGTTCTTATCAGGCCCCTGCACTGGCTCCTCCGAGGCCCAAGCCATGGCCGAACCCCCTGGCCAGAGCACCAAGAACCCCCGTGTGTCCGGTGTGACAGTTCAGCTAGAGATGAAGCCTCTGTGGGAGGAATTCAACCAGCTGGGAACCGAGATGATTGTCACCAAGGCGGGCAGGTGTGGCCATCAGCAGTGGGGCGGGGCAGGGGCCAGGGCTGGGGGCCGGGGCCTCACCCAGGCTGCTGAGCACCTCCCTCCTGCAGGAGAATGTTCCCCACCTTCCAGGTGAAGATTCTGGGCATGGACACGCTGGCTGACTATGCCCTGCTCATGGACTTCATCCCACTGGATGACAAGAGATACAGGTCTGGGCATGCTGGGCTTGTGGGTACAGATCTGGGGCCCCGGGAACAGGAATTAGATTCATGGGGCAACAGCCGAATGGTGAGAGGGAGCCCAACTCAGGGCAGTGGGGTGGCCTGGGACAGGCAGAGAGGCCTGGCCAGGACAGCCAGGATTATCCTGACTCCTGCCAGCAGCCAGGTATGCCACAGGGAACTCAGGGCTGGCAGTGTTCTCTGAGACTTGGCTCCTCATCTGTAAGATGCCCTCCAGGCCAGGGTGGGCTGGCAGCCCCTTTGCCCAGCAGCAGTGGTGCAGCATGGCATGGGTGGGGGCAGCCCTCACCACCTCTCTCTGCTCCCAGATATGCCTTCCACAGCTCAGCCTGGCTGGTGGCAGGCAAGGCTGACCCGGCCACGCCTGGCCGCGTGCACTTCCACCCCGACTCACCGGCTAAGGGTGCCCAGTGGATGCGCCAGATCGTATCCTTTGACAAGCTCAAGCTGACCAACAATCTCCTGGATGACAACGGCCACGTGAGGCCTGGGCTGTGCTGGGAGGGCCTGAGCTGGGCAGAGGGTGGAGGCGCTGGGCCCTGATGGCGATAAAGCCGAGAGCCCGTGCTGGCCTGGCCTTTGGTGGTGCCGTGGCTATGGCATCCGGTACCCCTGCCTGCTGCTGATGGTCAGGCTCACTTGGCTGGGGGATGGATGCTGCATAGAACTGTCCACAGGTGGAAAGAGGGCGGGGGTAGGTAGGACTTTCTCCTAAGGCAGAGGGAGGGCAAAGCCTTGCACCAGCCAGAACACAGCACCACGGACACTTTACTAGTTAGATTCCTGCCTTTGTCAGGCTTACAGCTGGCATCAAGAGCAGATGGTAAGCCAGGAGCCCAGTAGAGACTGAATGCAGTCACAGATAGTGACAATTGATAAAGAGAAGCAGGAGCCAGGGGAGTGGTCAGAGATGAGCCAATGAGGCCATATTTGAATTGAGGAAGTAAGGAAGAGAGGGCATCTATGCATATGAGAAGGGGAGCTATTCTGGGGGGATGGCACACGCAAAGGCCCTGAGGCCAGTGACTATAGGGTGGGTTGGGGGAATCACAAGGAGACTGCCTATGTGCCTGCAGTGGAGCAGGAGGGGAAATGGAAGGAGAGCCACACCCAGGCCTGACGTGCAGGGCCTGTGGCCCAACGAGAGGACAAGCTTTTTTCTCTGGAGGATGGGTGTGAACCATAGGAGCTCTTTTACATGCTTTTCTGGGGCTGTGTGGGCACAGGGGCAAAGTGGAGGCAGATGTCAGCTGAGCAGTTTGGGAAAGATGACAGTGGCTGGCTGGCATGGAGGCAGTGGTGGGAGAGGAGCTAAGATTCTGGATAGTTCCGAAGGTAAAGCTGAGAAACGGGCTGTGGGTAACAGAAGGCAATGCTGTTCAAATACGAGGGCTCGGACTTGAGTTCAGGGAGGTCCACGGTGGCCCTGCCCTGCACACAGCACCGCCCCTTCCCATAGATCATTCTCAACTCCATGCACCGCTACCAGCCCCGTTTCCATGTGGTCTTCGTGGACCCACGCAAGGATAGTGAGCGCTACGCTCAGGAGAACTTCAAGTCCTTCATCTTCACAGAGACCCAGTTCACAGCTGTGACAGCCTATCAGAACCACCGGGTGAGTCTGGCCAGGCCCCGGGAGGCACCAGCTGTCAGGCGATTGCACAAGGGTGAAGACTGAGGCCTGAGGCTCTTAGCCCGAACACACCACAGCCACTTACCCTGCCTTTCTCCCTGGGCATCAGCCCCAAGCATTACCCTGACTCCCCATCCACTGGCTCCAGAGTTCCCAGGCCAAGGGATCTGGGTCCCAGGTGGATAGAGTGGCTGCCTCTGGGCCCCCCACAGCCTTTCATTATTCAGGGCCAGCCTATAAGTACACTTTCTCTCTACAGATCACCCAACTGAAAATTGCCAGCAACCCTTTTGCCAAGGGCTTCAGAGAGAGTGACCTGGACTCCTGGTACCGTCTGGCCCCTGATATTCCACTCAGCTGCCCTAGCCAGGCCTCCCATCCCTACCCCAGACATTTCTTAAAGCCTCACCCCCTCAGCCTGCTGGATCCCACCCTCTGACTTTATGTGCTGCCCCCTTCCTGCTTGTCCACCTTCAGGCCTGTAGCCCCGCGGCCCCTGCTCCACATCCCAACCCAGAGTCACAGCAGCCTCAGTCCTTGTCTGACGAAGGGCCCCAAAGAGCAAGACAAAGGTAAAGGCCCCAGCCCAGACATAGCGGGCAGAGCCACAGAACCCCCAGGAAGTCAGGAAGGAGCTCAGCATGTTTAGCAAGTCCACTGGGCACCTCTGTGAACACAGACAGGGAGGCAGAGATGCCTGAGACAATATGAGGCCCAGGGGGGACAGAAGGCAGCAGTCAGGTGCTGAGCACAAAGCCAGGTTGCCAGGTGGGCTGCCTGGAGGAGGTGCTTCCCCAGATGGGCCTTGGGAGACTCAGAAGAGTTCGGAAGGGAGATGAGAAGAAATTCTAGGTTAAGAAGAATCCAAAGACAAAGTCTAGGCTGAGCCAAGGCACGCAACTCAGGACCACAGGGACAGGGAAGGGGATAGGGAAAGTCCAGGGTGAGGGCTAAGGTATGACCCAAGACCATTTCCTCCCTCAGACCTCAACAGAACTTCAGCCTCCACCTTCAGGACCCCTGCCCGGCTCCACCAACAGCTGCTGCCTCCCCCTGAGGCCCTGCTAGCCCCAGCCACCTATAGGCCCCTCACTTACCAGGCCCCATACCCTGGAGCCTCACGCCACCTCAGGATCCCACGGACCCAACCAGCACCATACTCCATCCCCAAAATCCAGCCTGATGGGAATCAGGGAGGCCTCATCCACCCAGCTGGGCTGGGGCTCCTGTCCTCTAACACCATGTGCCTGAGGCCCAGGCAGGACTCTCCGTGATGGCAGAAGCCTTGGGAAAGCCTCTACTCTGGGCCCTCACAACATGAATCAGCCTCTGCACATTCCCGGCCCCTGATCCTTTGAGATTCCTTCTCAAAGACACCAAAGCAGCTGGAAACCCTCAGAGGGAGGCCATCTGCTGAATCACACCAAGACTGGGGTGGTCCCAGGATGGAAACAGACTTCCTACATCCCACCCAACAACTGAGACTCCTTCCCCTCCTTCCTTGGCCATGACTCTTCCAAACTCATTTTTACTTCTCCCTTCTCAACATTAAATCTTTTCGCATGAATGGTCAGAGTACTTCTATTTTTTTTTTTTTTTTTTTTTTTAGTTTTTAGTTGTTGAGACAGGGTCTTGCTATGCAGCTGGCCTCGAACTCTCAAACTTGTGGCAATCTTCCTGCCTCTGCCTCTCCAGTGCTGGGATTACAGGCATGAGCCACCACACCTGACATAGAGTGCTTCCGTCCTCAGTAACTCCTACACCTGAATCTCCAAACCAGGTCTGTGTTCATCACAAAGCTCTTTCCAGTGGCTTCCACATTCCTGAGAACCCAGTGATAGTAGCTATGGTGATGCCAGCCAAATGGCAGAGCTGAACTAAACCCTACGAAGGGAAATGGGGTTCTTACTGTGTGGGCCCAGATGAAGACTGAAACTGTCGCCCAAAGAGGCACACAAGCTGCTAGTCACCCTGCAAAGCCCAATGGCTGGTGTATGCCACTTGATGTTTGAGTGCTGTGAACAAGGGTGGGGCCATCTGGTCCTTAAAAGGGTGCAAAGCCAAGACAAGCAGTGATCACAGAAGTTGGCGTAGGGATAGTGGTAAGGATTTGAGGATCTGATCAAGACTCTGGGAAGGAGACAAGAGTCCCGGGGAGGCCTGGGGCTGGGGCGCGTCTGATGTAAGCCTGGAGGTTGAAAACTGGGGGCCCAACGTTCCAACCAGCGGCCCAACTTGTCTGGACTCTCTGTACTTCTTATGAAACAAAAGATGGACGCCCGTGGGTCCAGGGTGCCAGATACCCTAACTCCTGGACCTGGCAGTCAGAAGGGCCTACCGGTTGCCAGGCCGCATCTGATCCAGAAGTCGAAGGGAAAAGCCTCCAGAACCCCTTAAAGTGCCCTTCCCAACAGCAAAACCTGACCGGAAACTCAACCTATCTGATCACGCCCCTTCCGGCCACGCCCTCCCCCTTGCCAAATTGCAAGGCCACGCACGGTCCCCAGGAGTAAAATTTCCGGCCTGGGCCAAGCTCTGGAACGCCCCGTTCCGGCTCTCACGCCTGCCACAGTCGCTCCCCGCCTCCGGTCCCCTCCGCACACTACGGGACCCGGGGCCCTAGGCCGACCCCTTCTGTGGCCCGCTTGGGACCCCGAAGTTCACACGCGGACATGCTGCTCGACTCTCTGTCCGCGGAGGGCGAGCGGCGCTGCCGGCGGCTACTGACGGAGACCACGGCCCGGTTTCGCGCCCGGCCCGCGGCAGCCGCAGTGCTTGTGCCGCTGTGCCTAGTGCGCGGTGTCCCGGCGCTGCTGTATACGCTGCGCTCCAGGCGCCTGGCGGGACGGCACAAAGGGGACGTCAGGTACACCGGCCGGGAGCCCCTCCTCTCTACGGGAGGCCGCCGAGCCCCGGAGACGGCGGGGTCCTTGGGCAAGGCACTTAGGCCCTCCGAGCCTCAGTTTCCTTGGGTCTGGGGAGAACCCAACCGCCCACGGCGGCGGCGAGGACTCAGCAACCTTTGTCCCTCCTCGCCGGTGCCCTCCCGGGCACGATGTCCCAGCCCGCACCCTCGGGCTGCTTGGTACTCCTCTCTCTGAGGTATTTCCCTGCTCTGGAAAGCCAGGACTCTGCCCCCTACGGACGGCGAAAGAAACTCAAGTCCGGAGCCCAAGACGAATTTGAGGCCGCCGTGGCTCTGACCCCAGCGGGAATCGAAGACACCCTAGGATCAATGTCAGCACCCCTGGGCCATCATGGGCAGCATCTGGGCATCTGACCCCCAGGATCTCCTTGCCCTTACTGCCAGACCTTATATCCTGCAATTCCCAGGTCTTCTCCCTGACCTATTGCTCAGGGCGATAGATGTACCAGCCCCACCACAGAGCTTCTTCCAGGCCTCACAGCAAAACAGGGGCAGAGGCTGATGCTTAGGCAGCTCACTAGCCTTCCGCCACTGCTGCCAGCCCCACCTCTCCAAGAGTCCGAGGACCACACTCCCTGTGCCCGTTCAGTTTCCCAGGCGGCAAGTGTGACCCTGCTGATCAGGACGTGGTGCACACAGCACTGCGGGAGACCCGGGAGGAGCTGGGGCTGGCTGTGCCCGAGGAGCATGTATGGGGCATCATGCGGCCTGTGTATGACCAGGTGAGCCACCACCCCCTGCCACTCTCCCCTATCACTGCCCCTGCCCTGGGCCAGGAGTCATACCCTCAGGGGCAAGGCGTCAGATTCCTACAGACTTGGAGTATTGAGGAGTGTCCTGGCACCTTCTTCCCCAAACAACCCCCAGGGGAGGTAGCTCCAGCTGAAGGGGTGAGCCAGATCTGCTCAGTTTAGGACAGGGATGGAGAGGAAAGCTTCGGAGGGTAGGCAGGAATTGATCCTGGGCTTGAAGGACAAATGGGAGATTTTAGGGCAGTAGGAGGGAGGTCCTAAGTGTGGGGAAGTCTGCAGAGCGCCAGAAGCATAAACAGGCCTAGTGCTTTCGGGACCCTGTGTCAGTCAGCATGGATGTTATGAGGAGAAGGGCAGGAGCTGGTGAGCCAGAGACCTCCGGAAGGCAAGTAGCGTCTTCCTCTCAGACTCCCGATTGTAGCCCCAGTGTCCAGGTGCAACCACGCGCCCCTGACTGCCTACCCCCTTCCTACCCCAGGGAAAGGCCACCGTGGTGCCAGTGCTTGCCAGCGTGGGCCAACTGGATCCACAAAGCCTCAGGCCCAATCCTGAGGAAGTAAGTTGTGGGGGACCCTGGGAAACGGGCTGACCCACTGGGGGAAGGTAAGAGGCTCGTCTTCTGTCCACCCTCTCCCTGCCCCCTGCCCACAGGTGGAAGAGGTGTTTGTGCTCTCCTTGGCACACTTGCTGCAGACACAGAATCAGGGTTATACCCACTTTTGCCAGCAAGGCCACTTCAGCTACACACTACCCGTCTTCTTGCATGGACCACACCGTGTCTGGGGCCTTACAGCTGTCATCACCGAGTTCACCCTACAGCTGCTGGCCCCTGACACCTACCGACCCCGCCTGGCCCACTCTCGGCTGCTCAGTGGCTGAAGTCCTGCCTTCCAGGACTGAATAAAGTATCTTTGGTCACTCCAGGCTCCTGCATCTTCAATGTGGAAGCCCTAACCGTGGGCAGACCCTGAGGCCACTGGTGGGGGCTTCTCAAGCCAGTCGCACTGTTCTGCACAGCAGGGGCACTTCCTGTGTGTCAGGTATTTGGAGTCATTTCATTTCACCCTCAACAGCTTTGTGCGGTCCTTGGCTGATAAGGGTGGAGCTCAGGGGGCATAGAGTCTGCTCTGGGCCATACCCAGGTGTGATTTAAACTAGGCCCTTCTGGCTTAGAAGCCCACCTTCTCACTGCTACTCTGCACAGGTCTCCATCTGCTTCTTCTGCTCTCTTCTTTGTGCCCAGCTGCCCCTGTGTTGGGCTTCAGGATCCAGGGACCAGTCCAGTGCAGCTACTCTCCAGATGCTGCACAGTGCACCCTGCCACATGCCACGTAGAGTATAGGCACCGGGCAGGTGCTGCCCTGCCCTCCAGAGGTGGGGTGCCCAGTCCAGGGAGAACTTAGGCCAGGTCATACAGGTAATAATGGAATTATATGTCAGTTATGGAGGAGCAGGGTTCTATGAGACAGTTGAAGGGTGGTCGTCAAATCTTGACTTAGTGGCGTAATGAAGACTTTTTGACTGGTATCAGCCAGGCAAAGCAGTAGGAACTCACCCACCAGCTAGCCTTAATCTGAAGAGGAATAATCATCACAAACTCCAGAGACTACTAGCTTCAGGTACAGCTGAATCTAGAGGTTCAGCACTGCTCCCCACACACACTGGTCTCACTTGGAGGAAGTTGTAGAGTTCAAAAAGGTCAGAGATGAGGAAAAGTCAACAGCTGTGGGATGGCACAGCACCACTATCTCTTCAAGAGAAAACAGCTTCTCTTTGCTAGACAGTCTAAGCCAGAATTGTACTTCATTACCAGCCTTAGTCATTTGCCCTTTCCTGAGACCATCATGTGGCCTGCTGGGTTTAGGTTACTTGGTAAGGCCTCAGGTATAGACTTGGGAAAGAAGATGAACCCCCTGGACTGAAAGTAGAGAAAGTAACTCCCAAGGAATACTTGAGGCTCATACATTATAAAAAATGCATTAAAGACTTTAATATAACACCTGAAGTGGCAAAACTACTAGAAGAAACTAGAGGATATGTTCCAGATACTGGTGTAGGAAATGATTTCCTTTATAAGTCCTCCAAAATCGAGGCAAAAGCAAAAACAACTGATTGCATTACATTAAGAAAAAAAAAAAAAAAGCCCTGCTGGACCAGAGAGTGGTTCTGGCACCTGCCTTGGAAGCTCAAGATCCCTGGTTTGATCCTGGTAACCACATACAGGACAGTCAACAGCCAGGCGTGGTGACTCACACCCACCAGCAATCAGTACCACATACCACAGTGCCAGGCGTGGTGGCTCATGCCTGTAATCCCAACTCGGGAAACAGAGGCAGGAGGATTGCTGAGTTGGAGGCTTGCCTGGGCTACATAGTGAGCTCAGGGCCAGCCTGAACTACAAAGCGAGACCCTGTCTAAAAAAAAAAAAAAAAAAAAAGCCCTGCATACCAAAAGAAACAACAGTAAAGTATTGAAAGTATAAAAAGTATAAATGTGCAGTAAGCAACTAATATCTAAATTATACAAGGAACTCATTGGGTTAAGAAAACAACCCAGTTTACAAACAGGCAAAGGAGCTGAACAGACACTTCTCAAAAGATACAGATGGCCAACGGATATATGAAAAAATGCTTGACACCTAATTCTTGGAGAAATGCAAATCAAAGTCATGAGATTTTTACCTCACGCCCTTAGAACAGTAATTACCATAAAGGTGAAGGTATAGTGTCTGTCTAGGGTGCACAAAGTCCTAGGACCAATTCCTCACATTACAAAAAAGTAAAAAGGTGAAAGAGAAATGTCTAGAGCATGTCGAGAAAAGAAAAATTCCTAATATTGTTTGTGGGGATGCAAATTGTATATCCATTTTTAGAAAACAGTATGGCAGGTCCTTAAAGAAAAACTAAACCACCATATGATCCAGCAATGCCACTGCTGGTACATACTCAAAGGAATGAGAATCAGTGTGTCAGAGAAGGAGCTGCACTCTTGTGTTGACTGCAGCATTATTCTCAAGCCAAGACATGGAATCAAACTCAGCGTCCATTTGCTGATAATGAACATATGAGCCATACACACAATGGAGTATTATTCAGCCTTGAAAAGAAATTCTGTCATTTGCAACCACATAAGTTGGAAAACAACATGCTTCATGAAATAAAGTCAGGCAAGAAGGACAGATACTCCATGACTTTGCTTTTATGTAGGACCTAAGAAAGTTGAACTAGAAGTAGGGTACAGAAGTAGTGAGCAGGGGCTGGGGTATGGAGACTGGGAAAGAGACATGTTAGTCAAAGGATGCAAAGTTTCAGTTACAGGAGGAGTGAACTTTAGGAGCCTGCATACAGGCAGCATGGCTAGTTAATAACACTATCAAAATAGAAATAGTAGATTTTAAATTGGCCATTGTGGTACATGTCTATAATCCCAACACCCTGGGGGGCTGAGACAGGAGGATTGCAAGTCTGAGCCCAATCGGAGAAACTGAGCAATTTATCAAGATCACGTCTCAAGATTTAAAAAAAGAAAAAAGATGTTTTAAACAACTAGAGATGTAGCTCAGTGCAAGGACTGTAGGTTTAATCCCTAGTACTGAAAGAAAAGTTTTAAATGTTCTTAACACTTAAGCAATAAGTAGTCAAGGTACTGGGCATAGTTGTTAGCCTGATTCAGTATTTCTATTGTGCACACATATTAAAACATCACACTGTACTTCATAAATATCTACAATTACTATATCTCAATTAAAATTTTAAAATGCAAGAAAGTTGGGGAGGAAAGGGGGTAAGGGGGCTGGGGGATTAAGGCCAGCCTAGGTCCACTGCAGGGGCGACCTTGGGACAGAGGTGGCAGGAAACCAGGTGAAAGGTCAGTCCAGGCAGCAGATACCATGACAAGGGCTGGGGAGCAGAAGGCAAGAAAACAGCTTGGAGGGAGGGATGGGGAGCCCCAGAAAACTGAGGGTCACCATGGGGTCAAGGGGACCCTCTGGTGAGGGAATAAAGGGACATCCACTGAACATGGTTAGGATTCTGTTCCCAGCCAGGAGAACGGTAGAGGGGTGCTGAAAAGTTCTTGCACCTCAAAGGGACCAGATTGCCAGGGCATAGATTTCCCGGCCCTCTTGCCTATGCCCACTCCTCCCTGCACCCCCAACTCCCAAGTGCCCCTTCCCCACCCAACATGCACCGCAGCCCCCCCACTTGCTCCCTCCTTCCCTCCCTCCTCACATACCCCTCCCTCCTCCTCCCGCGTGCTTCCCCTTCCAAGCGCCCACCGCCACCCCTTTTGTCACCTCTGGCCCTCCAGCTTCCTCACCTGGGTGCAGCGTCCCATGACTGCGCTAAAAATAACTCCCTGTGACAGTGTGCGAACCAAAGGGCAGAGCAGGAGGGGAGCTGAGGGTGGGAAGGTGTGGGCTCCAGATTCTGCATTCACTCCTGCTCCTGTCACACCCTCTGGGCCCCCTCGGTCCCAGGGCTCATTGGTGCCCAGGGCACAGCCAGCGCCAGTGGCGGCCGACCAAGCCAGTGGTGCTCATCGGGTGAGGAGCCTTCAGCAGAGGGCTCCGACTCTGCCCCCACACCTGCCCGGCCTCCTGGCAGGTACCCCAGCCCTGCCTGTCTTGACTCCGGACCCCTGTTCTGTCCTAGGACACACAGGAGATCCCTGAGATGCCTCTGCACTCCACTTCTGTGGCCAGGTGGAGCGGCCCGGGATCCAGTCCGCACAGGTTTCCCTGAGCCTCCAGCCCCATGTCTGAGCCCCCATGGCGGCCACAGCGCCGGAGGGCTGGCGGCGGCCGCAGCGGGTGAGCATGCGGGAGCATATGGCCATCGACGTGAGCCCGGGCCCCATCCGGCCCATCCGCCTCATCTCGGACTACTTTCCCCACTTCAACCCTTTTGCTGAGCCCGGGCCGCGCCGCCCTGACCTGCTCCCGGCCGCAGTTCCAGCCGACCGCTCCGCACCCCAGCCGCGCGGAGACCCCGAGCCAGACACAGACTCGGATGACAGCAGTGAGTAGGGCAGAGACCCAGGGGTCACCCCGGCTGTGCCCAAGGGCTGCCTAGCATCCACCTGGAAGGTCAGGTACTTTCCCACGGTGGCCAGGTCAGCCAAGGTGGGGCTGACTGCCTGCCCCTGCCCTTAGCTGCCCTGGGGACCCTGGAATTCACGCTTCTCTTTGATGCAGACAACAGCGCCCTGCACTGCACAGCCCATAGGGCCAAGGTGAGGATGGGGGTTGGGGGTTCCCGGGACCCAGGACTGGGCCACAGCCTACCTCGTACCCACTGCCTGTTCCCAGGGGCTCAAGCCACCAGCCTCAGGCTCCGTGGACACCTATGTCAAAGCCAATCTGCTGCCAGGAGCCAGCAAGGTGAGGACAAGACCCAGGCCCCCCCCATTGCTGCCCTTTAAGCCCTTCTTTGTCCCTACCCCCCAGGCTGCATCTCAGTTGATGGGATCGAAAAGGCAGAAGAGGGGGCAGGTGGGCAGCTGATTTCCACCCCTGCCTGGCCCCTCAGGCCAGCCAGCTTCGGACCCGCACCATTCGGGGCACAAGGGGACCTGTCTGGGAGGAGACACTCACGTATCATGGCTTCACCCGTCAGGATGCCAGCCGCAAGACCCTTCGGTGAGGATCAGGCCCGAGCCGCCAGGGAGTGGGGCTGGGGTAGGGCTTGCATGGCCAAGTGTAACCCTGATGGTCATTAGGTTGTGTGTGTGCGAGGACCCAAGGCTTCGGCGTCGCCGGCGGGCACCTCCCCTAGGGGAGCTCCGGGTTCCCCTGAGGAAGCTGGTGCCCAACCGAGCCAGGAGTTTTGACATCTGTCTGGAAAAGCGGAGGCTGGTGAGTAGTGGGGTTATGTGGCTGTAGCCTTATGATAGAGCCAAGAGGGAGGAGGAGGCACGGGCCTGGGCAGTGGTGGCTGAAATGACAGCCCTCGCTTTTTCAGACCAAGAGGCCCAAGAGCCTGGATGCAGCCCGTGGCATGTCCCTGTATGAGGTGAGTGGGCCAGCCTGACTGAGCAGGGGTGGGGTAGCAGGCCTTGATAGCCTAGGCTGAACTACGTCTAGCAGTGGTCCAGGCCTAGGTGGGCTTGAAGAATTTGGGAGCATTTTCCCCATGGGCTATGAGTCCTGCTAGACCCCAGGAACAGCCACAGCCCCAACAGCCAACCGGGGGGACTGTGACTCCCTTGCCAGTGTTATGACAGCAAGGTCCTTGGGACAAACTAGCAGACCTGGCAACCTCGAGGCAGAGGCTGGAAGGGTGGTGTCTCACTGGTCAGAGAAAAGAGAACAAGTGGGCTGAGCTCTTTGGCTGCTGGGGCCAGTATGGGTGCCAATCCTGGGCGTGGTTGTCCTACAGCAGCTTTGAGGCACTGAACGCAACTCCGAGACCAAACACGGGCCAAGAGCCTTGTGGCCCGGGAGGGGCAGGCCCTGCACCAGCTCCTGTGAGCAGAGGGTCTGGTGCTCGCCTCGTGTGGAGCTGTGAGTCGCTGCAGCTGCCAGTTAGCTAAACCAGGCCCGTGAAGAAGCCCCAGCAGGGTGGTGGATGTAACTAACACCCTGCAACACCAGCCTCCTGTCCCAGACCCTCTGCACCTTGCCACGGTGCTCCTGAGAACTGCTTGTGGCAAGGCACAGCCTGATTCTGTACCAAATATGGGAGAGGGGCACGCTCCACCCAGGCATTGTCTGAGTTAGGGGCACAAGCGTTCTGAGAGCGGCGGTGAACATTCAGAATCCAACTCCCAGGACAGAGGGCAGAGAGCAACAGTGAAAGTGAAGAGAAACACTCGTCCTTGGGCCCTGGGCGGAGAACAGCCTCCCAGAGCTGCTAATATGGCAGCAGCGGGGCTGACCCCGCAGGGGATGGCTAGGGGCACTCACGCAGGCCACTGATAGCCCCGGCATGTTTGTGGCACATCAGCTCTCTTCCCCTCTGTGACAGTCATGCTCAGCCAACCAGTATGCCCCCTTCCCTTCTCCAGCCTTAGAGGGTATAGCAGCCCCAGGCAAGTAGCTGCTTGAGAGAATTCAAGCTTTGCCTAGATTTCTCTGCAGCCAGCCTGAGCGCTCATGGAGAGGTCTGGGACACTGCTGGAGCAGCAGAGTGGGCACTGGGCTGGAGGGGCTGACCACAGCCCACACCTACAGGAGGAAGTGGAGGCTGAGCTAGCTGGGGAGGAACGTGGCCGCATCCTGCTATCCCTGTGCTACAGCTCCCAGCAGGGAGGCCTGCTGGTGGGTGTGCTGCGCTGTGCCCACCTGGCCCCCATGGATGCTAATGGCTACTCAGATCCCTTCGTCCGCCTGTGAGTAGAAAAGGACAGAAGGCCTCAATGGTGCAAGGTCCTGAATTTGATCCCTAGTATCCCTCAAAAATGGAGGGCGGGGAGAGAGGTGGGCAGTAAGGGCAAGGTAGTAAATTCCCATCTCTCCAGGCCTACACCTGACCCACTCATTTCCCCCACCAGTTTCCTGCATCCACACTCGGGTAAGAAATCTAAATACAAGACCAGTGTTCGAAGGAAGACGCTGAACCCTGAGTTTAACGAGGTGAGCCACGTATGGCCCTGGCTTGGGCTTGTTTTAGAAGTGGTGAAGGACCAGCCTCCTCCTCCCTGCCCTCTCCCTGCAGGAATTCTTCTACGCAGGCTCTCGCGAGGAGCTGGCCAAGAAGACGCTGCTGGTGTCTGTGTGGGACTACGACCTGGGCACAGCTGATGACTTTATTGGTGAGCTGGGATGCAGGGCGCTGGGGAGCCCTGGGCCCCTGCCTGCTCCTGACCTGTCCCTCCTGCAGGTGGGGTGCAGCTGAGCGGACGGGCCAGTGGAGAGCGCCTGTACCACTGGCAGGAGTGCCTGGGCCGCAGTGACTGCCGGCTGGAGCTGTGGCACCCGCTGGACGGTGTGGCCCCCCAGCTCAGTGACTAGTCATAGGGCCTTGTTTGCGGCCTCCCCTCAGAGCAGCCAGGATGTCCCTGGAGCTGGCAGGAGTGCCTGGGCTACCCCAGGTGTCATACCTACCTTTACCTTTCCTGTCCCCCAATTTTACCTTCATCCATGCCCAACTGTAAAGCCAAAATAAATATCTTCTGACCAGACCAGAGCCTGTGCTCTCTCTGGCCATGCGCCATCTTCCTGGCCACCGCTTCCCAGAGCAGACCTGTGTTCCATCTCCCACACTGAACCCTGCCCTCCCAGATGCCAGGCTACCCTGCTTCCTACACCAAAGTTGGGGTGACACAACATCTGGTAACAGGCCTCCATGGAGGGTGAGTGGCTGGGTGACGAGCAGTCACTGACAAGCTGTAACAACAATGGGGGCCACTCGCTTTAATGCCCAGCATCCCAGACAGATGTGAGACAGCAGGCCAGGGCACAGGGCTCAGGAGGCGGCCTGCCGGGCCTGGTGCTGCTGGGCAAACCGCTGCATCCGATCTTCTAGCTCTGGCCGAAAGTGGCGGATCAGACCCTGGGAGAGGAATAGAAGGAGGAACTGTGTGAAGCAGAGTCCAGCAGTCCCCATGCCCTGGGCACTTAGCACACTAACCCTGGTGCCACCCAGCAAGGCAGCGAGTACCTGCACGGGCCAGGCGGCCCCATCGCCCAGAGCACAAATGGTGTGGCCTTCTATCTGCTTGCTGATCTCCCACAGGGAGTCGATCTCAGCTGGCCGTGCGTCCCCCTTCACGAAGCGGGCCATCACCTTGTTCATCCAGTCCACACCTGCGGCCACAGCACCAAGAGGGGACTGTTGGTCGCCCGTGGTCAGCACGGGGACGGCACTTGAGGAGGCAAGCCACAGGAATTGGGGAGGAGACCACATGAAGCCATGGCAAGCAGAGCCCGCATGAGACACTCACCCTCGCGGCAGGGGGTGCACTGGCCACAGCTCTCGTGCTTGTAGAACTCAATGAGGCGGGCGATGGCTTTCACAATGTCAGTCTGGGACATGAGCAGCATTAAGCAGTGGCCCAAGGCCAGACAAATGCCTGGACCTCAGCCCCAGCAGCAATCTGCCCTCCCAGGTTCAATTTCTGGCCTCCTCTGGCCTCCCTGGGCCCCAGCACCACCTGGATTTCAGAGAGTTCTGCAGAGCACATCACACTCCCACCCCCCATTGGTATCTCAGGCTGGAGAAACTGAGACCCAAGAGCTCCCCAGAGGCTTTTCAGTGAAGGCCCAGCAAACAGGCTGGCATGAGGAGGGCTGGGTGGAGCGGGAGGCCAGCCCTTACCGAGCGGTCCATGACAATCACTGCGGCCGTGCCCAGGCCTGTCTGTGCCTGCACCAGTGCATCAAAGTCCATTAGCACCGTCTCACACACGGACTTGGGGATCAGTGGGGTGGATGAGCCGCCAGGAATCACAGCGAGGAGGTTGTCCCAGCCACCTGTGACACCCCCTGGGCCCCGAGTCATCCCCAAAAGGACAGTTAGGGCTGGGGCTAGCATACCTGCCTAGTCCTCTGCCAGGATCTCTGTCAGCCCAGACCCAGCCCAGCCCCGAGTCCCTCTCACCCTAGCTCTTACTCTCCTCTCCCTGCCCCCTGGCCAGCCCAGCCTCACCAGCATGTTTCTCAATCAGCTCCTTCAGGGGCACGGACATCTCTTCCTCCACTGTGCAGGGGTGGTTGACATGGCCAGAGATGTTGAAGAGTTTGGTACCCGAATTGCGTTCTCGGCCAAAGCTGGCAAACCAGGTACCCCCGCGACGGCAGATGGTGGGGGACACTGCCACTGTCTCCACGTTGGCCACAGTAGTAGGGCAGCCAAACACTCCTTCAGGGAAATGAGAAGGTACTGGTGGCTGCTGGGGGGTGGGGCAGGTCTCCTGGTGGCGGGGTTTTTCATATTTGTTCCCATGGCAGAAGGCCCTGTCCTTATCATTCTTCCCCCAGCTGAACCCCAAACTCCAGAAAATCGTATCCTCTGTTTGACAGCAGATCAGGTTCCGGGAAGGTGGAGCAAAAAATCTGGGGCCCCTGGGATCCGATATGGGTCAGTGGTACATGGGTAGCACCGGCCAGGGCCACATGTGATCACCAGCCCATCTCATGGTTGAGCGCAGCCCAGAGGGTACTGAGGAAGGCCACAGAGCCACCCAGGGGACCCAGCCAGGATTCCACAGGACACAGTGAGACAAGGCCCAGGTCAGGCAGGGTCTCACCCACATCCGCAGGGAAGGGCGGCTTCAGGCGTGGTTTGCCCTGCTTGCCCTCGATGGACTCGATGAGTGCCGTCTCCTCTCCACAGATGTAAGCCCCAGCCCCGCGCACCACAAAAACATCGAAATCGTAGCCAGAGCCACAGGCATTCTTGCCAATCAGACCTGCCTCATAGGCTTCTCGGATGGCCACCTATGGGACAAGGGTGTGACCAGCCTGTGCCCACCCCAGGAGCCAACCTATGATTTCAGAGTCACATGGCCCTCGCAGGCTTCCCAAGTTGAAGTTGAGGGTATGGAGTGTAAAGGAGAACCCAGAGAAGGAGGCTCTGGGGACCAAATCCTGTTCCAGATGCTGTAGGAGTGGTCACTATGTCCCCAGCTAGACCAGCCAAACATCTAAGAACAGCTATGCCAGGAAGGGGCCATGTGAGCACACCCTGGACACCTTCTGCCTGTCTATGCTCTCCCCACTCACCTGCAGATTGGAGGCTTCGTTGTAGAATTCTCCACGGATGTAGATATAGGCAGCACGAGCACCCATGGCCCGGCCCCCCACCAGGCAGCCTTCCAGCAGCTTGTGAGGATCATGTCGTATGATCTCCCGGTCCTTGCAGGTGCCTGGCTCCCCTTCATCTGCATTCACCACCAGGTACTTGGGCCTGTGGGGGCCCAAAGGTTAGACAGACCACAGATGCACCAGGACTAATTCTGAACCACATACCACCCCTGCTCCACAGGGAAGCCTCAAAAAGGTTTCTTCCCACTACGTACGCACAGGCTCTGCTAACCAGTGACAGGGAGCTCACTGCCTAGTCCATTTTTGGAGAGTATAAATGCCTCTCTCTGTGCTTTTGCTTGAGAGCCAAATTCTGCTCTTAGTCACAAAGACCCTTCCTCAACCTCTACCACATCTCTGGGGCCAAGAGGAGGAGAAAAAGCTCACCTCTTTAATCTAGCATGGTAGCATTATACTCGCATACCAAAAAGAAACTTAAGACCAAGCATAGTGGGACATGCCTGTAATCCTAGTACTCAGGAGGCTGACGCAAGAGGATGGCCATGAATTTGAGGCCAGTCTGGGCTACACAATGAGTTCGAAACCAGTTAAAACTAGTGAAACCCCCATCTCAAAACAAATAAAGAAATGAAGGGTTGAAAAGGCTAGGAGATTTCCCAAAGCTCAACAATTAAGCTTCCCTGCTTCAAAATATTGGATCAGATTGATTCTGCTATAATTCCAGCCTTCCCTGAGTAAGTCCTAAGAGAACTACCCCACACAGTTATGGCCCAGAACATTTTCCCACTCCATTTGTGCTGTGGTACCTAAGGAAATAGCCCTTGTGTCTCTGCTGCAACCATATCCCAGCCTCTCCTCACAAACCTGCCATCTGAGGGCTTATTCATGAAGCTCCACTTGAGGCCAGTGGGGAAGCCAGCACCTCCACGACCCCGCAAGCCTGATGTCTTGATCTCACCCAGGATCCATTCAGGGCCCTTCAAAAGAATCTCCTTTGTCTTGTACCAGTCACCTCGACTCTGAGCGCCTTTCAGCCTGCACAAAATTGAAGAGCTAATGACAGGGAGGTCCTGCTATGGGACTCACAGGGTCAAGAGCACAGTCTCACCTCCAGTCATGGCGGCCATACAGATTAGTGAAGATGCGATCCTCATCCTTCAGTGAGCCAAATGAGGTTTTTTTAGCTGCTGTCTGGAGAGACAGAGGATTAGAAAGCCCAACAGAACTCTAGGGCCATGAGGGGTTGGGCCAGAATCTTCCATATTAGAAGGAACTGTAAGGAGACAGGGCAGAGCCCTAAGCCTCCAAACCCTTTGGGACCAGATGTGGTGCACACCTGTGATCCCAGCTGTGGCAGGAGGTTCACTGCTAGCTAGTTCAAGGCCATTCTGTGCTACTTAGTGAGTTCAGAGCCAGTCTGAGCTACATAGTGAGACCCTGTTTCAAAAAAACGAACAAAACAAAACCCAAATTTTGAAGCATCATAGTCACTACCATCACTTAAACACTTTCTGTTTGTTGAGTGTACTGGGCTAACCATTTTATAACCAAAATGTCAATTCATTCTCATAACAACCCTGAGACAGGAATAAATGGAAGTCACACAGCCAAAGGTGCAGATGGAATCTGAGCCCAGGACTGTTCATGGCCAAAACTCACTCTTGAAACATACTCTCCCTAAAACTGGGGTCATGCCACGCACATTTGTTCGCCTGGCTCCGCTGCTTCACCAAAACGTGGGTTAGGCAGAGCTTTGTATTATTAATTCTGTCAGAGACAAAATGTGTTTGGTGATGGAAAACAGGAAGGAGGAAGGGAGGGAAGGCAAAAAAGAAAAAGAAAGGAAGGCAAAGAAAAGGAGGGGAGCTCATTGGGTTGGGAAACAAACAAGATGGAGGGCGTCCACTTAGGATAAAATCGTCTGGTGGGAGCGGGAATTCCACGAGCTAGTAAAAAACACTGGCTGAAGGTTAAAATGACCTGATTTCCAGACTTCTATTCTTTTAAAAGTGCTTCTCGGCCACAAGGAGCAAAGCACCTGGGTGGGGGACTCTGGAGGTGCGCATCTCTCTTCAAAGCTGCTTTACGTATGTGCAAAAATGGGCCAACAATCCTGTCACATCCTACAAGCCTGGAGGCGGAGAATGAGAAGCGAGAACTCTTCACAACCCGCAAGATTTCCCGTTAGGCCGGGAAGTTGTTAAAGTAAGCTAGATACTAAGGTTGGGGACAGCCGGCCTTCCGTTGGGACCATTCATTCCCTTTCTATGACCAGGCCACAGCAGCATCTTTTCTGCTGGGGATGACAAGAGGGCTCTGCATAAGTTATTACAGAACAGAGGACCGCGAGCTCAGAAGAGTGGCGACGAGATCTGCCCACGAACACCCTAGCCCCGAACCAGGCCCGGCCTCACCGTGTCGCCGCTGAAACGCACAGATACCCGCGCGGGGAGCGACCCGCCGAGCAGCCGCCGTGCAGCCAGCATCGCGGGGCCCAAGCCGGTCACCTCCCGCTGTCACCTTCACAGCGCGGAGCGAAAGGGCCGGCTACCCAGACACTAGGTGGCGCACAGGAAAAACGTCATCAAGCGTCCCGGACCCAGTGGCCAGTCCAAGATTTCCCCCGCCCCGCCCTCGGTCCCGCCCACCAGGCCAGGGCAGAGGGTGGGGGGGTAGGTCTGGAAGTTGTTTGGTTGACGCTACGCCTTCTGGGAGATGTAGTTCTCCTGGGCAATGGTGGGCTTTCTCAATTTGTGTTTACTACTAGGTACAACCACTGGGCGTTTTCCTGTAGGTTTGACCTTTCAAACCTCTAGTTGAGAAACCTCGCGCATTCCTTTTTGCTGGATCCTGATGTGTTCCGTTTCTTTCAAGTTTTCTGTTTAGTGTGCAGCTGCTATGTATGCACGAGTGTGTACGAAGAAGAGGGGGGAAACAGGAAAGTTAGAATCGGATTCTCGAGATGCGGCTATGATTGCGTTTGTGGGTGGGAGCCCTGCCCACAGCATTTCAGGTGTCCCGATGCCCAGAGAAAGACTACTCATTAGCTGCAACTTTAAAGCGGTCAGGGTTTCTTCGTGGAAGTTTTTCCCGGAAGGGCACGTCTGGAGTCCACTTTAGGGTGAATCAGACGATGAGACAGAAGAACTAAAGTAAGCGGAGAAGAGACAGGGAAAATTATTAAAATGTGTATTTTTACAAAGACCACAACTTATGAGAGCCAGTTGAAGTTACCCAAGACGATCCATACAGGCACTCTTTTGGTTACTTTAGGCTTCTTTCCAGACCCTTCACAATCCAAATTCCTCAAGAATAGTATAAATCCATAAAGTGGCTTAGTTTTAAAAAGCAGAGCAAGAACTTGATAAAGCAACAGGTCCATAGTGAGTTCAGGGCCAGCCTGAACTATAAAGCGAGACTCTGCCTCAAAAAGCATACTCAGATTTCCAGGCCTCACAAGAAGGAACTGCCCCTTCTATTCTCTAAGGCTATCTTTTTGGTCTCTAGAAATACGCTTTTTATATATCTTATTTGCACCTGTTTTCTTGTATAGGAAATCACAACACCCCTGCGTGATATTAGTTGCATTTTATATATGGAAAAAACAAGGTCAGGAGTCTCCTCTTGGCCATGGCAGGTTGGCGCTGAGCGGTTCTGCTGGATTCCAGTCCAGACTTTCATCCCTTCCCAGAGTATACTGCACACTGCGAGCCCAGCCCACGTAACAACTGACATGCTGGTGACTCTCACTGTAGCGATGCTCCTGAGAGGCATGGAGAATGTTCCCGCTCTGTGTGAAACTTCACAGATGAGTAGGCAGTACCTGGCGCCTCCTGGGCAGGGAGGTTGCCTTAGGTCAATTAGGGATTACACAGCTAATCCTGGGCTCAGATTTGAATCCAAGGACTCCTCCCTTTGGGATTGAAGGGGGCCAGGATGGAGGTAGAGGATAGGTTCTTTCCTTTTCTCTCTCTTTTGCAGGGCCAAAAGGACTCAGGCTATGGGGAAAAACAGCCTGGGGTCCTAAGAACAGAAGATGCTGGGCATGGGAGGATGGATAATAGAGAAAAAGGTGCAGAATATCCCTGTGAATCCAGGGCCAGGCTCAGGGCCAAGTACTTGCTGAAGTTATCTCCTTAATCCTCCCACAATCCAGAGCATGGAAAACATGAGTCCCTTCGCAGAAGCAGCGAGTGTATCTGTGGTGGCACTTGGCCCTCCTGTGATGCATGACTGCCAGAGGCTTCCCTGAGGTCTCCTGCTGATAAACCCCCACTTGATCCCCACTTGCTTCCCAGGTGATCCCCACCTGCTTCCCAGGCTCCCCAAGGGGGAAAAAAAAAGCGGTCCCTCTGGTGTCACTGCCTAGGCAATCTCCTTGGCTGTGTCCTGGGCTCTGGCTCAGACTTCTTTGCACCTGTCCCATTATGTGTCACTGCAGCTGCCTCCTCCACTAGCCTCCAGGCCAGAAGTCAGGAAGCAAGCATTAAGGATGCCTTCCAGTCACATACCCCAGATGCATGGCATGCTGCCAAGTCCACCTTCCCAACTCTCCCCGTTTCCGTGCCCTCAGCCCTGCCCTCACAGCCTTGGCCCTTCATCTTTCACCTGGACTTCCCAAAGCCTCCCCGGGGGTTTCCCAGCCTCACTCTGGAGGCCACCCTCACTCGTTCTCTACGAAGGTGGACCTGCAGAAATGTATATTTTGGGCCCACTTTGCCCACCCCCACCTAAATCTCATTGTGACTCCCCACTCAGGTTTGGGATGAACCTGCAGGGCCCCAGCTCCAACAGTGCTCCTCCCACACAAGCTGGGATCCCTCCCTGTGGCCCCCTTCTTCCTGCTCCTGCGGAGGAATCCAGTGAGCAACACCTCCCCGGGAAGTTTCTTCAACCACTGGGCCCAACAGTCTTGAGGAAGCATTGTCACAGGCCCAGCACCATGAGATCTTCTCTCTTCACAGGGCCCAAGGGAGACGCTTCTTCAGGACCATAGTCAAATTTCATATTTGGAAAATTAAAATATTTTTCCTTTACTGAAAATTTAAGAATTACAGAAAAGCAAGAAGAAAGCAGTAACATGTTTTTACCACCCTGACTTAACTCCCAGTGGCATGTTTGCTTGTTTGCACTGTCTTCTGGGTGTCTTTTTTTTTTCAGACCTCTTTTAATGTTTTTTGCTTTAAGATCTCTGTTCTCTGATATTAATATTACTGTATATACTTTCTTATAATTAGTATTTGCTTTCTAAGCATCTCTTAAAAACATCTAATTACAGGGCCGGAGGGTTAGCTCAGTGGTTCCGGCGCCTGCCTTGCAAGCGCAAGGTCCTGAGTTTGATCCCCGGTAACCACATACAATGCTGGGCGTGGAGACTCATGCCCACCAGCCATCAGTCCCACACACAGTGCCGGGCGTGGTGGCTCACGCCTGTCATCCCAGCACTCGGGTGTTGAGGGGAGACGAGGCCACCCCGGAGGAGCAGAAACCCCCACCCGGGTGATGAACTCCAGTCAGCCAAATGTAGGAGCTTGGTACAAGTTTTATTAGCAGATTCGAATCTGGGCTGCCTCCGCCACCAAAAGAGGCGCGGGCCGGGAGCAGCAGCGGTGGTTGATGACAGCCCTCTTTTAAGCAGAATTCAAACAGAGGGTGGAGGACCATGGGGCAGTCTCTCATTGGTCCTTGGGCTTTACAAGCCTTGCGGTTTCATGTACCTTGTTAAACGACCTATTTTTATTAGGGTACAGCATATTACTTCCTAATACAGCATCCTGTTTGTCTGGGCTGACCTAGCTTCAACCTTTTAGTCAAGGAACTGGGGGATGGTAATTTTCCACTCCTCATCAGGAGGCAGAGACAGGAGGATTGCTGAGTTCCAGGCTTGCCTGGGCTACATAGTGAGCTCAGAGCCAGCCTGAACTACAAAGCGAGACCCTGTCTCAAAAAAAACAACCCATCTAATTACATGGTACTTTGTTTAATTGTAACCCAATCACTCTCTGTCTTATAAAAGGAATCTGAATTATTTACATTTATTTTTATTGCCACCAGGACTTACTATATCTGCTGTATCATATTGTGTTTCTATTTAACATTCTTTTTCTTCACTTCATTTTTCCTCATTTTTCTTGTCTTCTGTTGAATAGAGTTCTTTGTGCCAATCTCCTCTCTACTGTTTGGGAATGCTACATTTTACTTCTGTATTTAGTGGTTATCCTTAAATTTTTAGGTCATACCTAAATTTAATTTCTGGACAAAAGCTAATTACTATCTCTATCCTTCTGCCAAGTGCAAAACAATAATAAAACCAGAGAACATTGTCCCTTGGCATCCACCTTGGATTAGTTCCAGGGACCTCAATATCCATGCATGCCCCAGCCCCTCATATCAAAAGGTGTAGTGTTTGCATATAACCAACACATGTCCTCCTGATATTTTAAATTATCTCTAGATGACTTATAATACTTGTACTCAATATAGTGTAAAAGCATTATTAGTGTCATTTTACTGTATTACTTAGAAAATAATGACAAGAAAATGGTCTCGCTAAAATTCTTGTAGTTGTTCAGCACAGAGGTAGTTTTTATGTCCCCAAATATTTTCACCCTCCCATTGATTGAATCCCAGAGTTTAGTGCTCATAGGGATAGACTGTGTACCAGTAAATTTCCTTTTGTTTTACTGTAATCCAATCAGTAGTTTTCTGTGCTTTTCTCTTCCTTCCCCCTCCCCTCCCCCTCCCTCTATTGCGCATGCTCCCCCACCACCACCCCCCCACCCCCCCACCCCCGTCTCCCTCTTCCAAAATCTGCACTTCTGGTTTCTTTCAATGGCCTAGCAGCGCATTTCTGACCCATCTTCCTTCTGAGGGTAGAGACCTGGTTTTAGCCATCCAGACCTGGAGCCTGCCCAGGGCCCCACATCCTTAGTCCAGCCTGTCTTTTGCTTCCGGGTCAAGACCCAAGCATTGGTCCCCACCCTGGCTGTGGCTTCCTGCTGTGCCCTTCCTTTGGAGAGAAGTTTATTTCACACAGAGCTTCCCTTTTATTTCTGTGTCCAAGATTTTATTATTCAAGTATTTTTCTTCTCTGATTTGAATATGCTTGAGAAGAGCAAATTGTACTTTGCATTGTACTCAGCTGCTCAGAATTGGAAATCTCTCTGATTTGTGTTTTCAGAAATTTAAATTTAAGAAGATAAAGTCATTAGGCCTGGTGGCACATGCCTGTAATCTAGGACACTGGGAGCCTGAGGGGGGAAGATCACAAATTCAAGCCCAGTCTGGGTGATTTGGTGATTTAATGAGATTCTAAAAAAAAATTAAACAAGAAATTAAAATCAACTGTTTTGTCCATGGCTGGGCGGGGGCATGCGTAGGACAAGGCAACCTGTAGGACAAGGCACACGGCACATTAACAACGCAGGCAGGCCAGGTCCCCGCCTGCTTCAGGCTCTCTGCTCTGGTGTGAAAATCATTCCGGTCAGCATCTCAAAGTCCCTCCTTGGCTTGTGCTGGTCCTGACCTATTGGACAGTATCTATGGTGTCATTAGGTGACGATGTCTAAGGTCTCAGGTGGGCACAGCTCCAAGACCCCACTACAGTGCTCCTGGGCCACCACCTCCTTACCTTGCTGCAGCAGACCTTTGTTCTGATGCCAGCCCCTCAGGTCTCGGTATTTGCTCTCTCCACACTGGTCCTCGCCCATCCCCCCCATTTGTCCCTGGCATCCAGCCTACATCCTCTGTCTTTCAGCACAAAAGCTCAGCCTGCTTTTACTCAGCATAGCCCTTGATGACTATGTGGGATGACATAGTCACCAAGAGAAGCTTATACACCCTTTGACAAATTCTGAGCTGTTAGAAACATGAAACTTATCTTCCCCATTTCTCATGGATCCAGTTTTGAGAGATGCCAGGCCTTATCTTATAAATGTGCTAAAAGAAAAGAACAAAAAATCCCCTAAGTCTTCTGCTACATTTGAGCTGCTCATCTTCTGTTACATTTTCTTCCTCTTTGCACTTTGCAAAGAGAATTTCTTCCCATGATGCAAAATTCAAAGCCACGCATGGAGGACCCTCTGGTGCTGCAGAGTCAAGAGGCCCCAACCAGCAGTGGTGGCTTCCTCCTGCTACCGGGGAATCCATGTCAGCCTGGCTATAGCCAGCAACTCAGCTGCTCAGCAGCTTTCCCTGTGGGGTGACTTAGTAGCATAAAGACGTCACAGGTTTTGCCAGGAGCAGTGGTACATGCCTGTAATCCCAGCTATCTGGGTGACTGACTAGGAAGAATGAAAGTTCAGGGCCAGCCTGTGTACTTTAGCAAGATTCTGTTTCAAAACTAAAAAAATAAGGGCCAGAGATTTAGCTCAAAAGTTCTGACACCTGCCTCAAAAACACAAGGCCCTGGGTTTGATCATCAGTACCAAAAAATAAAATCAAATAAAACAAAACAAAACATGCCGGGAATGAATCTTATTGCAAAGGTGCTGAATTTACTACCTGGTTCTGCAAAGATAGGGAAGGAGGAGCGTAACTTTCCCAACTAATTTGTACATTCACTATAGAATCCAATCAAAGTCCCATTGGAGTTTTTCATAGAACTTGGATTTCTTTTTTTCAAATCGCCAAACCAGGGATCAAACTCAGGACCTTGCACTTGCCAGGCAGAAAATGCCATCACTGAGCTACATCCCAGGCCTTATAGAACTGGCAGGTTGATTCTGAAATATATGTGGATTGTCAGATGTGGTAGCATGGACCTACAATCCCAGGGTTTGGGGAGGTTTAGACCAGAGAATTGCAAGTTCAGGTCCTTCCTGGATAATTTAGCAACTTAGTGAGACCCAGGCTTGGAAAAAAAAAAAAGAAAGAAAGAAAGAAAAAGGCAGGGGTATATGGTTCAGTGCAAAGTCTCTGGGTTCAGTCCCCAGTACTGGGGAAAGAAGATGAACTACGAGGAGCTGATTATTAAAAACAAGATGGGGCTGCCCTGCCAGAGAGCAATACCCAGTATAAAGCCGAAGGCTGAGACAAGTAGGCTGCTGGTTCCAACAGATGGTGTTTCTGCAATTTTCCCTTTGATTTCTTCTTTGATGGGAACCACTTTAGTAGTCATTTTTATAAATGTACAGGTGTTAGGCTGTTTTCATTTCCTGGTTTTATTTTTTGTTGCATTGCTTTATAATGAGACTAATGTCTGTATTGTTTCTCTCTTGCTTTCTGAAATCTTCTAAAATTCTCTTTAAGGCATGGTATGTGGTTATTATAGGAAATGTTCCTAGAACAACTGAAAGGATGATGCCCTCTCCGTTTTTCTGTTGCAGTTTTGCTGTTTTTTGGGGGGTTTTTTGTG